>QLPI01004814.1:0-23331 GCA_003314275.1 Chroogomphus rutilus | reverse complement strand
CTAACAGATATAGTATATATTACTTTTCATATCCTAACAGATATAGTATATATTACTTTTCACACTCTTTTAATATTAAACTGCTTCTATGATGTACCAGAGGGTACAGTAAGTAATAAAAAAATTACATAGTGCTGATAGCTAATGTTAAGAATGCGAGCGGCAAGGTTCTTAGCATGTAAAGCTTGGCCAGTTGAAACTTCACAGAGGTTCAGGCATGGGGCTTGGCTTCAGCTTATGTGCTGTACCTCCCAAATCTCATTGGTCCTCTAACTCTGGACAGAGGTTTAGAGTGGAGCACAGTTGTAGGAACTAATTGACCAACAGCTTGCAGAGTGAGTGAGGTCTGCCTGGTCAAATTCTAAGTTGATTATCAGACTACCGAACTTCTATATTAGATGTGTATTTTATACTAGTACATATTTCAAATTCCAGTAGGACTTAGCGACTTTGAACAAGGAAAGACATGAATGGGGAAAGGGTCTCCGATCAAACGAACAAGGAAGTGAGAGTACAATAGGCTTGAACAAACTTTGTGACCAAGCCACTACAGTACGGGACAAGCAAACTCAAACAAAAATTTTGACCCAATTTTCTAGCAAAATCAGCTTGTTGAATTTGAAAATAGACCATTAAAATAAGTATCCAACATCAAAATAAAGTCAATGGTATGGACCAATTTTTCTCAAAAACTATTTTTATTTTAGACATCAAAATTTCGGCCACACCCCTTCCCCCAAAAAAAAAACTGAAAAAACTGGGAAAAATATGCAATCAATAGCTGTGAAAAAATAACTATATACCAACTCATAAACAAATAACTACAAATCTGGCACAATCATTCCTAGATGGAAAGGCAGAGGCAGACAAGAAGCACCAGGGACTTAGGGAATACCAGTTAGAGTAGACATGACTAGTCGCTCGAGTGCTTGAGGTTGAAGGGACTTGGCTTCAACTTATATGTTGTACCCTCCTCGATTGTCTGTCCCTAATTTTGGAAAGTCGGAAAGTTAACTGGAACTGAATCAGTGTTAAAAGGGCTAAATACAAAGTATTCAGTGTTCGTCGCAAAGCACTCTGATTATTTAGAAGTCTCTACCTAAATACAAAGTACTATTGCAAAGGGTAAGTCAGAATGGTAAGATTCTATGGAAGATTTGATACTCACTTCAGTGTTCGTTGCAAAGCACTGAAGTGACTGGAATCTTAACAGACTACTTAAATATGTGTGAAAAGACAATAGGAAAAATAACTATGTCTAAAAGTAGATGACAATAGAGAAAAGGAATAACAATGGAAAGGGATGATAATAATGGAGGAAGTGTTGACAATGGTAGATGGTTAATCATATCCACCGGAATAAGTGTTTGGTCTGGACTAAATCACATACCCTAATCTTAACACTCCCCCTCAGACCAAATCACCTACTCCATTCCTATCAACCTGATGCACCGGTCATGCTCCAGGCGGTTTAGGGCCTTTGTGAGAAAGTCGGCTCCATTCTGAGTTCCAGGGATATGTGAGGAGCGAACTGTCTTTGAGTGTATTAGGTCACGAATGAAGTGCCATTTGATGTCGATGTGTTTAGACTTGCTGTGAAAGACCGGATTATCTGATAATGCAACAGCACCCGTGTTGTCAGTGAATATGTGGATGGGCTTATCAAGTGGCATGAATAGTTCTTGACATATCTGCTTCAACCAAACTGCTTCTTGACAGGCTATTCCAAGAGTGTAATATTCTGCCTTGGTGGTAGACAAAGCAATAGAGGACTGTTTTTTTGATTTCCATGCAATGGGGCCATTGGCAAGCATGAACGTATATCCACTGGTTGACTTTCGGTCACGTGAGTCTTCAGCATAGTTTGCGTCGCAGTATCCCCATGGTATCAAGTGGTCATGTTCGGCTTCCTCTCGTTTGGGATCCCTCTTGTACACAATTCCCATCTCTTTTGTTTTCTTGAGGTACCTCAACACTCTCTTTCCCGCAATCCAATCCTGCTGACTGGGGTTCTTGTTTGATTGTGAAAGAAACTGTGTAATGTAGGCAATATCTGGGTGTGTTGACATAGCCGCATAGGTTAAGGATCCAGTAAGTGCTTGGTACTCTTTGATGTTCTCATATGGCATGTTTTCATTGTTATGAAGGTGTGACCCTTTGTCTACGGGGGTGTTCACAGGGTTACACTCAGTCATGTTGAACCTTTGGAGCATTGAGTCGATATACTCGGATTGCGATAATTTTAGTGTTCCCAGGTGAGTGTCTCTTGTTACTAGTATTCCGAGTACCTTGAACGGTTTAGAAGTATCTTTTTCTTTGATTTTGTAGAATTTTTGAATACCGGCCTTAAGGCTCAATTCCTCCCCCTCGCTCGAGCATATCCCAGTACCGTCATCTACATGTGTGTCAATAGCTGTGACGCCGCCTTGTGACCGCCTAATGAAGACTCCCGTGTCGCTCCCTAGTGGTGCAAATCCTAAGGCCTTCAATTTCTCCTCAAGATCCTCTCTCCAGACGCGTGCAGCCTCAGGTAAGCCATATAATGCTTTGTTAAGCTTTGCAATTTTGCCCGGTTTATCATAACCATCAGGGAACTTGACGTATATGTCATGGTCTATTTTCCCATGAAGGTAGGCCGAGTCGATGTCCCAAGCGAAAATACGTAGATCTTTGATGGTTGCAAAAGCCAGCAAAATCCTGAGCGAAGATATACGAGACACCGGTGCGAAGGTATCGCTCAGAGAAACGTTGGTTTTTTGCTGATCACCTCGAATGACCCATCTAGACCTAAACTTCCGCTCCCCGGATTCAAGGTTTTTTATTGTATGAACCCACATCTCTGGAAGGACTTGTGTATCGTCTGGTAAGTTTTTTTGGTCAATCTCGTCCCATGTGCACATTTCTTCTAGTTTGCTCATTTCATAATCCATCGCGTCTTTCCATAGTTTGCCTTCCGGGGAGTTCATAGCATCGGAATAGGCCCTTGGGATTTTTATTTCAGGTAATGTTTCTTTCCCGATAACTTTTGTTACGAGTACTTTGTCGCTAACTCCTTGTTCTTTGAGACGCTCAGATCGTCTCATCGGTTCGGTTCCCCACACCTCTGAGCTAGACCGCCTTCCTCTCGTTCCGTTTTCATCGGCTTTAGGCTTTTTGTCGGCATTTTCTACAACTTCAGCTGGAACTTCAATGATAGTAGTCTCGCTTCCGGCACATCGACGTCCTTTGCCCTCCATGAAAATTGCGTTTCGTGATCGGTGTTTTTTCTTATTGCCGTCAACCACTATGTAAATGGAGTCTCCCTCAAACCCGATTAAGCGACATTCTATTGCCTTATCGTCCAGTTTAGTCCGTATTTCGTCCGGTACTTTTATGAAGCACTTCGAGCCAAATACCCGGAGGTGCCCTACTGATGGCGCGACGCCAAAAACCTTTTCAAATGGAGTTACATTGTTGGGGAGAATGCTTGAGGGGCATCTGTTGCGTATGTAAATGTGAGTTGAAATTGCTTCTCCCCAGAGATCCTTTCCTAACCCTGAATCTTTTAACATCGTTCTTGTGCCCTCTATTAGGGTTCTGTTCCGCCTCTCGGCTCGTCCATTTAGCTCGGGGTTGTAAGCCACAGAGGTTATAATGGAGATTCCTCTCTCCTCACAATGTTTATTCAACTCATTGTTGACAAACTCGCCACCATTGTCCGTCCTCAAGGTATGTACTCGTTTCTGAAACTTTGTTTCTATTACTTTGTCTAGGTCGATGATGGCTTTGATGGCTTCTCCTTTGTGTTTCAGATTGAATACAAAACCAAACCCCGAATGGTCGTCGTTGATTACAAGACAGAATTTGGCGTGTGTCCACCTAGCCTCAGGGCTCATTGGACCAATCAGGTCAGCGTGCAGTGTCCCAAACAGACGATTGTCCCGCTCTTTGTGGTTTTCAAAGGGTTTTTCGTCCATCTTCCCGACTATGCAATCTTCGCAGATTCCATTCAACTGTGTGTCCGTAACTTCCATCCCTTTTACAATATTAGAATTGACCATTTTTAGAAGTATTGTATCGCCCAGGTGACCTAATCGTCGGTGCCAGGTAGACAGATCAGCGGCCGATGTGTCCCTTTTGATTGCCGCCATAATGCTTCCTTGTGAAGGTATGATTTTCATTTTGACTTCGTATAACTCTCCTCCTAAAGAAGCTTCGGTGAAGACCTCGTTGTGTTTCATGATGCGAATGCTACCTCCTATGATACGACTTTCGAACCCTTTTTGATCTAGAACCTTTAGGGACAGGATCTTTCCATCTGCTCCTGGGACGTGCATGACTTGGGTGAGCCAGATCCTTGTGAGTTTTCCTCTATATTCAACATCCGCAATAATGTCACCTTCGCCTACTCCTTCTACTGTGTTATTTCCAAATGTCTTTATAGATCGGTTCTTGTCATATTTGCAATAAGAAGCAAAATCTTCACGATTTGGACTGACATGAACTGTAGCAGCAGAGTCGGCGTACCACACATCCGTTTGTCCACTGGATCCATATGCCCATACAATGTGCGTTTCTGAGACTGTCTTGACAGTATTTGTGGTTCTTGGGTCTTTCTTTCCTTTAAACCATTCAGGATACTGACCCTCTTGTCCGCCTCCTTTTGCCCAACATTTGGCTTTGAAATGTCCCGTTCTGTTACAGTTATCGCATTTTAAGTTTGACTTCCCGCCAGTCTGGAATACGACATTTGGATCGGTGCCACTCAATGTGAGTCCTTGTCTCCTGTTCCACTCGGTGCTGAGACGGGAGATCACTACCCTTGGGTCTATTACTCCCCCTAGAGTTCCTATCACTGGATCCCAGGAGGGTGTTGGCATAGAAAGTGTAATGATGCCGGCAAATTGCTCATCAGGTATGTTTACACCAAGTCCCCCACGTGCCTCTCTTAACTTTTGGAGTTCAGCTAAATGAGTGGGTACAGTTTCCCCACCACCTTCTATGTATCGTTTTGCTCGCAAACGTGTTTGGGCCAGATTTTGAGCAATAGGGTCGGTCTGTGCATATCTCCCAAGTAGTCCATCCCAGGCAGCTTTTGCTGAAGAGCAGTCTAGGCCCGCTTGTACATTAGGGGCGATATTCATTAGTATAGTGGAGAGGGCTTGTGCATCGACTTCCTCCCACTTGGCTATCTTGTCAACATCGTTGGTCGTAGGCTTAATAGTAGTTCCTGACACATATGGCTATAACTTTGATCCTTTCAAGTAAGCAGTTATTCTCGTCTTCCAAAAGGTCCAGTTGGAGCCGTTCTCATCTAAATGCTCCGATTCATCATATCTGAGGATCTTGAATCCGTCGGCCATTGTTATATATGTTGTGGTCAAGGTATGTCAATGTTGTTCTTTTCTAGTTGTGGCCGGGGCCCATAACCTGTTAAAAGGGCTAAATACAAAGTATTCAGTGTTCGTCGCAAAGCACTCTGATTATTTAGAAGTCTCTACCTAAATACAAAGTACTATTGCAAAGGGTAAGTCAGAATGGTAAGATTCTATGGAAGATTTGATACTCACTTCAGTGTTCGTCGCAAAGCACTGAAGTGACTGGAATCTTAACAGACTACTTAAATATGTGTGAAAAAACAATAGGAAAAATAACTATGTCTAAAAGTAGATGACAATAGAGAAAAGGAATAACAATGGAAAGGGATGATAATAATGGAGGAAGTGTTGACAATGGTAGATGGTTAATCATATCCACCGGAATAAGTGTTTGGTCTGGACTAAATCACATACCCTAATCTTAACAATCAGAACTTAGGATGCAGACTAAGTTGATATTCATACTGGCGAATGGTCTAGTCGACTAGGAGGTTATATATATATAGCTACTTCCTTGTACTATCTATTGCTGAATATCAGGTAAGGGAATGAGGAGGTCCAAGGGGTTAATAGAAAGGAAAAGACAAGAGAGTAAGGTATATGGTGATCCTGTGTATCATTTATCAAAGGAGTGGAACCTTGGTTATAGACCCAAGGAGGGTTTGGGATTGCAGGATCTCAGAATATTATAACAGGATCACAGAAGGTGATTTTTTCAGGTTTTTACCATTGGACAACTCCCAGAAAGGGTGCAGGCAGTTGTGGGGACTAATGTGGGTTTGTTGGGAGCACAGGCTATAACAGCCATCCAAAATAAAAACAAAACATTACTGGACTACAAAATCAGAATAAAGATCATGTTAATGAAGCAGATGAACATATAGAGCCTCCAACAACACCTACAGATTATGAATCTGACAGGGAATTGCTAACTTCTGTGAACATTTTTTATACCTGTGCCATGGGTGGAATGAATTTTGGTTTGGAGGGAAAGGAGACTGAGAGTAAAGGATCCTCTGAAGCATACAATTATGAATTTGAGGATTCAGAATGGGACAAGGATGATCTTTAAGAAAGGCTCTTTGATTTCACTGTCAACCAGAGAGATGATTTAAAGGATGGAGATTGGATGCCACCTCAATTGAGGAAAAAAAAAGTGGTGACAAGGGAACGGTATGTTCATATTGAACCCTTATTGTAAATAAAAATATTAACAATAAATTGGGACTCAAAACAGTTTTTCAAGAAAGGAGTTTCAATGTTCAAGGCAAAAAAGCACAGTGAAAACCTGTTTGCCTAGCTACCAACACAAACTGCTGTATTGCTAGCATCCTCAGTCACCAAGATGATTTTGCAATCAAATTTCTCAGCTAGAGGTATTTATTCACAATGTAGGGCATGAATTTATCTTCTGGCCTAAATGTCATTATAAGATGAACCATATTTAAATGGTAGGTATTTATTTTATTCTTTCCTTGCATTATTTTATAGAACTAAAATATGATAATAGCACTGGGGATGGGCAAAATTCCATTATCAAGAAATTCCAAAGAAGACATTTGAGGATACAAGGACAGCGGTAAAAGATTACCTTGATGCATGCTCAGCTGATGTGATACAGTGGTTTATAAATTGTTCTTGGCAATTCGTGGATGTATATCACAAGGGACTTACTGGGAATGCAGCTTCTTGGGCTGTTAGCCGGCCTGCACAGTCTCTAGACCTAAATCTTATTGAGCACCTCTGGGATCATGTAAAAAAAACAGGCTTAAGGAGTATCCAACACCACCCAAGGGAGTTTGGCAAATTTGGGAGAGAGTAGAGTAGGTATGGAATAACATACCACCAGAGGTGTGTTAGAATTTGATAGAAAGTATGCCTAGAAGACTTGAGGCAGTAATTAAGGCTAAGGGGGGCAATACCAAGTACTAGAATTGCAACTTACTATTTCTCTAATACCCTCTCACAAAACTGAGTCAATAGGCCCTTGATTTGAATTGCCTATATCTTCGTCACCTCCGATTGGAATTACATAATTTTTAATGGTTGCATAGTCCTGATCAGATTCTTTCTTTAATGCGCCAACACTTTTTTCATATATGTTTTATATTCAAAGCTATTCAATGAATAGTCCAAAAGCACCAAACATTGACTCAGTTTGGTGAGTCACTGTATACTTAACTAAAATTTACCTCATGATAGTGATATTTGGGGTGAAAAGTTTTGCTAAAAAGGCCTCAAAATTAGGCCACACTTAAAACTCATTGGAAAAACTTCAGAACATGTTTTTTAGACATATTTTGATATTATAAATCTGAATCTAACTTCAATTTGTCACAAAAAAATCCCAATCACTCAAAACCAAATTGGTTTCTGCTAGGGGAGCTATGGGTTGGCAAAGGTGTGTGGGTAGGTGAATGAATGGGCTTTTTAGAGCATGAGGATGTGCCTATGTGTGACATGTGGCTTTCTCTGGAAAGGAAAACTCTTCCTCATTGAGTAAAAAACACAATCAACATTAGAGATGTTTACTATTGTATTAGCTTATGTGACATATATAGAAAGCTCAACTGGTATAAATCAGCATTAACAATTCCTGTCTCTGTTAATAAGCTCAACATAATCATTTCTAGCTTGATTATTGCTCAACTACCTAGTAGGTGACATCCTCTACTGGTGTCGCCACTTTGCCAAAGTCATATCTACATCTACCCTCATCTCTGGCTCCAAGCACATGGACACATTTTCCTTTTCAGGCTAACCCCACTTGTCATATATTGTTGCATGTCTATTTTCAGTAAAACCCACCTATCTGCCTACCCTTAGTCGATTAAACCTTTGCTGCCAATCTTCAGCCCTCTGATCAGAAACCATTCCTTTTGACTGGATATTGCACACACCATTCATTGGTCATAACTTCATATGATATTACCATTAAATGCCTTTTAATTTCCATCCCTTCATTTAACCATTTGACTCTACTCTGCTCTCCATTTCCTAAAGTAGAATTATATCAAGATCCTGCTCAAGATCCCATTCAGATTCTGCAGTAGCTTGGTCACAAAGGTTGCTCAGTTCCTCGTACTTTTGTTCCTTTGTTCTTTTGATCGGAGCTCTTTTTCCCATTTGTAACTCCCCTTGTTCTCGGTTACCAAGCTCTGCTGGAATTTGAAACATGTACTAGTATAGAACATGCATGTAAATTAGGAGTTCAGTAGTCAGAATATCAACTTAGAATTTGACCAAGGTGAACCTTGTGCTACTTTGAAGCCTCTGTCTGAAGTTAGGGATACAATGAGATCTGGAGGGTGCAGCACATAAGCTAAAGCCAAGCACTACTACAAACCTTGCTATTGTTTCAACATGAGGAGATATTATCAACAAGAACTATACAACTACATCCCCTTCAGTTCTTAATACAGAATAGGATTCTACAAGTTTTATTTTTTGTCAGTTCAGGTTACTTTATTATAATATTGTTACTTCTTCCCTTACTAGAGTGTATTAAAAATTAATCCATTCAGTCTACTTACTGTCTAGTAACTCTAAGTATCCTAAACCTACAGACTTTTGTCTTATTTAATGCTGTTAAAAAATACATCACCCTCATGCTGTATTCACTTTTCAAGTTATTACTTAAAGTATAAACAACAAAGACATGGTAAATTATTGCTGCAGTTGTATGTATTGTAGCAGAGTTTGAAATACTTCTTTATCTCATTTCAGTATACAAATTTATAGGATGAGGTGTGATATCTTAGCAACAAAGTCTTATTCAGGCTCTAAAACAATGGGCATATATGATGAATGTAGAATGAAAAAGAAAAAAAAAAAAAAACAGATTAAATTCCTACCATAAACCTGAAATACTCAGTGAAAAAAATTCACACTTAATACTAGAAGTATGACTCTAAGTACAGTCATGAATTATATAAAAAAGCGATATCTTTAAAATAATTTTAGATGATATATTTAAGTAGGATTAAGTACTTAGTATATCTACCTTTAGCTTTAATTCCAGCTTTGACTGATCTAGACATACTCTATATTAGTCATTGATATACATCTTACTATATTTTCCCTCATTCCTCTTGTCCTTTTTCCCAAAGTTCTAAAATTCCCTAAAGGGGTATCTCATACTCTATAAAATTCCTCTTTAGGTAATTCTATAGATGTCTGATTAAATAGATTTAGATCTGGGTATTACAGTGACTCATAAAACCAGTCCAATGTTTGGCAATTTTTACTTGGTCCAAATTTTATAAACCAAATAAAAAAAAACTATAAAATCCGAGAATATTCTCACAGATACCCCTTCATCTCAGCTTTTGATTGGTCTCTTAATGTTTATGTAATAATTTTTATTGGTTGAGATTTTGCAATTTTTTGACAGTGATTCATTGGACCAGTTTTGTTGTCTTTAAATGTGTGATTACAATCAGAGGTATAGTTAGGTTTGTATGGTGTCATGACTTGTGTTAGAGTTATAATTGGGTCATGTGATCACAAATAGTTTAACATTGAACAAATAGACTATAACAATGTTCTTCAACAAACCATGAAATCCCTCTCTCCTGTTCAAGTTGACTATATCCTTTCTCAGCTTGATGTAAGCTATTCCACCTCCTATATTCAACTCTCTACTGGTTTAGGCCATGCCACCATCTGTAGACTTTTCTCTAAGCACTTCCCTGACCTCCCAAAAGCTGTTGGAGGATGCCCATCCAAGCTTTCTCCTGCTAATATTTGACATGCTGTCCACCTTATCAGCTCTCAAAAAGTTCAAAATACAGTATAAGCTACCAGGACCCTTCAGGATATTATCAATGCATCTCTCTCCACTCAAACTGTCTACAGGAAGCTGAAAGAAGCTGGATTGAAGGCTGTGGTAAAGAAGAAATAGCCTATACTTTCCCAGGGATACAGAAAGGAGAGGTTAGATTTTGCTGTTGCTCACCAGCATTGGACTGTAGAGGACTGGAAGAGGGTTGTGTGGTCAGATGAGACAAAGGTCAATAGGCTAGGGTCAGATGGTAAGAAATGGGCTTGGAAGAAGGCAGGAGAGGAGCTGAGTAATAGGCTGGTTGAGGGAATGTTAAAATTTGGTAGTATTTCTGTGATGGTTAGGGGCTATATAACATGGGATGGGCCAGGATATGCTATCAAGATTAATGGAAGGAAGGATGGGGATATCTATGTCCAGATTTTAGAGGAGGATCTTCAGTCTAGTCTGGAGCATCATGGGAAAATTTTTGCTGACATTATTTTTCAACAGGATAATGATCCAAGGCATATCTGCAAAAAGGCCAAGGAATGGGTTGAAAACAACCATTTGAGGTTCTTTCATGGCCAGTACAGTCTCCGTATCTTAATCTAATTGAGCATCTGTGGAGTCATCTGAAGAGGAAGCTGAGAGAGTATAATCAGCCACCAGGAGAGATGATAGAGCTTTGGGAGAGGATACAGGAAGTTTGGGACAGGATGGAGCCTTTGGTATGTCAGGGATTGATTGAGAGTATGCCTAGGAGGGATTTAGCTGTGCTGAAGGCAAAGGAAGGATATACCAATATTAATTATAATGAGTTTTTGATCATCTAGACAAGAGCAACAAAACTGGTGCAATGAGTCACTGTCAAACAATTACAATATCTCAACCAATAAAAATGATTACATAAACATGAGGAGACCAATCAAAAGCTGAGATGCAGGGGTATCTGTGGGAATATTCTCAGATTTTATAGATTTTTATTTGGTTCATAAAATTCAGAGCAAGTGAAAGGTGCCAAACATTGGGCCGGCTTTGTGAGTCACTGTATACAGGAAATGAAATGTCTTAAATATAATGTTTTGGGATCAATTTTGATATAAATATCACCAACTATCCTGTTATCCATCTTGTGAGCATCTTCAGACCCTTTTCACAGTATATAGTCCTATATTATAAACTGATTTAAACTTCAGGGTTCCTTTCACAAGTCTATGGTTTAGACTATCAGGAAACATGTATGGGAAACAGGACTTATCAAGGCAAGAGTACTGCAGCTCAGTCCTAGACAGATATATCAAATGAATGCCTAGAAGCTTAGCTCCTATGATAGCAACTGTTAAGTATGCATTACCAAGCTTTGGTTTACTTGGTCATACATCCACTGTATAATCCAATAAGTCACTAGTATATCAGTCTTGGCTTGGTATATTCACTTCACATTTTCAGTCTATCACATCTTCTATCCTTTTTTGTTTGACATATTCTTTTATGTTTACTTCAGTATATTTCACTTATGCCTAGTTATATATGTCTATTGTTATGGCCCATGACACCAAATAAACCCACATTAAACCCCACAACCACCCACACTGTTTCCAGGACCTTTCCGATCGCTCAAAGTCTGAATAACTGAGTTCCAGATTTCCGATGCACCACTCCAAGGTTCCGTGTTTCTGAACCTCCGAAGATTCCAAAGTCAAGGTTCTGCTCCTTTGATAGACGATACGCAGGATCATCGCGTACCTCACTCTCCTTTGTTCTTCGTTTTATATTGCCCCTTGTACTCTCTTCCCCCCCCCTTGTCTTTACTCGGTAAAAGATAGTACAAGACTAGATACATGTATATAAGTCACCAGTCGACTGGACTATTTGCCAGTACAAATATTGACTTAATTCTGCGTTGTAGTTTCCAATTAAGTTCCAGTAAACTTTCTGACTCTCCGAAATTAGGGACAGATGATCAAGGAGGGCACAACACATAAGTTGAAGCCAAGTCCCTGTGATCTCGAATCACTCGTACTACCCTATACCGTGAACAGTCCTAAGACCCCTGGCGCTTCCTAACTTTCCGTCCCCATTCCGATTCCGGTCCCGAGTCTGCAACCCTTAGTCCCTCCGTCCCTGGAGTACGAACCCCCCCTTCGGAAATCATTCGGAACCCTCTGGAAACCCTCCCAGAAGCCTCTAGCTAAGTGTCGACACGTGGATTTAACATCTACTCTCTATATCTTATCTCCATGTCTGTTTATTTTGTTTACATTTCTTATGCTACCTTATTCTATAATATGGTCACTAATCCCCATTGCTTTACTATATAGCTAGCATACATCTTATATGTATTCTCTTTATGAAAATTGACTCAGATCTCCTATAGTACCATCTACTATAAGCCTTCATCAATGTTCAGTACCAATAATCTCAGTCCTCTTCCAAACATATTCTAAAATCCAGTAGGATTAGGGATGAGAGGGTGCAACACATATATATTAAACATCTGCTTAGCTCATTAGATTAAGTCAAACCTATCTATTGACAGTAAAGCTATCAATCTCAACTATGTTATAGATTCAACTCTGACAGTGCTCATCCTATATCACCTTCACTATTACCACATCCAATAGCCAACCATTTTACACAGCACTTTAACCTTCAGACTCCCAATACACCATTATGTCTTCTTTAGAGCTCATTCCTATACAACACTGCAATACTTATGACTCACATAACTACTATCTCATAATCATCTTCACCTACTTCTACCAGCATATTTCTCACTGAGAAGAAGTTTCCATCAAATCTACACTCAGTCATATGTGATAGGAGATGCAGTCTAATTCTAGAAAGTTAAGCCATACATTTTCCATAGAATGACATCTAGACTAGCCTATAATGATAGCAGTAGAGTAAAATATGAGGCAAAGTTTAAGGTACCTTCCCTCTCTGATTATCCAGCCTACTCTATTTGACTCACCCTTAATCATAAGATAAGAGTATACAACCATATTCCTGTATATCCTCCTTCTCCTAGACCCTTATCATTGGATTAGATACTAGAAAAATATGTTGCCTGTGTCTCTGTGATGTGGAAATTCTCTGAGATGACTGAGTACTTTGTGTTAAGGATTTGATATTCAGCCCAAACATCTTTTCTCCTAATCCCTGGCAACTAGGACCTGATGGTATTGGAGAGAGGGTATGGAGTCTATTCATTATTATCTCTGATATCTGCCTTTGATAGGAGTTTGAATTTGCCATTGTATTTCGCAGTTGTGTGACTCTGTGACCTCAGCTCTTTTCCAAGAGACTGAGGTATGAGTTCAAGTTTATCTTCATATTTTATACAATTGTTAATTATTCTTTTAGATAGTATTTCAGGTAGCTAACTACTTCTAATATGAGCTCTTTTCCAAGAGACTGAGATAGTATTTCAGTCCCAATATTATAACACTTTGACTCATCCTAAGGCCCCTCAGAAGTAGCAGATAAGATTGTTAGATGTTTGTTGTGAGGCTCTCTTATTATTCCTTTTACAATAGGGAACAAAACTGTTCAAGTGTTATTGTCAAGCTTCGGGAATGCTGAGATGTTGGATGGGGAACGGCTAAGTCCTGCAGGCCAGAAGTAGTGGCTTTGGCTTCAACATACTCATGCATTATACCCTACTCTCCATGCGTGCTACTGATTTGCAACAGATGGGATACTCAGGAGGATGCCAATAATGCCAGCCCAAGTAGAGGACTTAACAGAGGAGGAGAAGGTAGAAGGGCCTAAGCCTAGTCGATACCCACAATGAGGAAAATATGTACATGCATGCCCTACTTATATAGGTTTAAGATGTAATACGTAGAATAAGGAATGTAGGACAATAAGGTATGCAGAGCATGTGAGTATTGTCCACAATAAGTAAAATTAGAATGAAGGAATGCAAACAGGGGTAGAACAATTAAAGATAGAATAATAGGAATGTGGCCAAGGATAGGACAATAGGGAGTGCCCAACTATAAAACAATGGTTATGGCCAAGGATAAAACAAGGACAGGAAGTCCCGAGGTAAGGCAGATCAAGGAATGAGGGGTAAGCATGATAGGATTAATGGATTGTGAATGGCATAGGGTATGTGAGGGATAAGGACAAAGAGTGTGGGTGGTGGATGTGCTGAGCCAAGACCGGCATACCAAGTGACTTGCATGCGGCATAGACACTTATACATGGACGTAGGATGACTGCTCGGTGGGCACTGCCAAATTACCAGGATCTCGGTATGTGTACTTGATAGTTATGAACATTTGTGTTGTACTGTAAATGACAGGAGGATTACATAATCAAAAATGACGCAATTAGTGGAGATAGCCCTGCTTATGAACTTGTGGTCACAATCAAGATGATTATATAACTCTCAATATTCATTGAGATATTAATTATTTAAACAAATGAAGCATTTAAACAGTTTTGTCCCTCACAGTTATTAATGCAATAAATTATATATACAAGGCTAGAAATCACATGAAAAGTCATGTGACATCATGTGAGCCTTTTTATAGTTTTTTTCTGTCCAAAAAAAGCTAAAAAAAACTTGTTTAGAACCATGAAGCCTTTCTCTGCTGCTAAAGTTGACTCTATCATCCAATTACTCAAAACTGGTTATTCTAGCCACTACATCTCCTCTTACCTTGGTGTCTCTGTTGGCTGTATCTCTACCATTCCTAGAAAACACTGTCCTGATATACCCAAGGCCACTGGTGGTTGCCTATCCAAGATATCCCCCTTCAACATCTACTATATCATATTGCTCATGCAAAGAGGGAAGATTGAGAATGTAACCCAGGGTACCTAGATGCTCAAAAACATTCTCAATGAACCAGTGATATCCAAGACTGTAAAGAGGAACATAAAGATGGCTGGCATGAAAGCAGTTGTAAAGAGAAAGAAGCCACTTCTTAGTGCAAGGCATAGGAAGGCAAGGAGGGAGTTTGCAGAAGCTCATCTGGAGTGGACTCTAGAGGAATAGAAGCATATTGTCTGGCCAGATGAGACCAAAATCAATCGATTGGGATCAGATGGAAGGAGATGGGTATACAAAAAGGCTGCAGAGCCTGTGAATGATAGGCTAGTTAAGGGACACTGAAGTTTGGTAGAGGTTCTGTGATGGGATGGAATTGTATGTTGTGGGAAGGATCTGACTATGCTGCCAAAATTGATGGAAGGATGGATAGAGAGTTGTACAGGTAGATTTTCGATGATAAGCTTCAGGCTAGTCTGGAGTATTATGGTAAAGATTCTATTGGCATTATTTTTCAACAGGATAATGACCCCAAGGACAAGTACAAGAAGGCCACTGAGTGGTTTTCTGACCATGGCTATGAGGTCATGAAGTGGCCAGCTCAGTCCCCTAACCTAAACCCCATTGAACACCTCTAGACTATTGTCAAAAAATGCCTTTCTGACTATGAACACCCCCCTAGTGGAGTGCATGAGCTATGGAAGAGGATTAGAGTAGAATGAGAGAAGATAGAGCTAGAGGTGTGTCAGAAGTTGATTGAGAGCATTCCTAGAATGGTGCAGGCAGTGATGAGAGCAAATAAGGGCTTTACCAAGTACTGATATATACCATTTCTTGTTTAAAAATGTGAGGGACAAAACCATTCAAATACTTTTTTTTTTAAATAATTAATGTCTCAATCAATATTGAGAGTTATGTAATCATTTTGATTGTAACCACAAGTTCAGAAGCAGGGCTATTTCCACTAATTATGTCATATTTTTGATTAAGTAATCCTCCTGTTATTTATAGTACAACACAAATATTCAAAACACTTAAACGGATTTGTCCCCTACTCTATATATGTTCCCTTATCTTGGCATAACTCAGACATGTTTCTTATTCTACTAGTTGTTTCTTATTGTTACTCATCATCATTTCCCATTTGGTTAGTATTTGCCTACCATAGTCTCAAACCCATATTCATACAGCCTTGTTGCTGTACCAGTACTCTAGAGTTTTTTTATAGTTTCTTCTTTTGTATACTTTGTTCTTATACTTTGTTATTCAACTGGCATAGCCAACCTCTGACATCAATTCATATTATTACTTGGTTTTTTTATATAAAGGCTTCTGGCTCACCTCTGTAATAACATGTTCTAAAATTAAAGTCTTCAAGTCTCCAAGTCTAAGTCAAGACTAGGTCTAGAAATGTCTAGCCTCTAGTAAGGTAGAGGAGATATGGATTCCAATAAGGGCATGTGGCTCAAGTCTCACATCTACCATTTCATATAAGAGTCTGGCAACATTGATTAAAATTTGATTCTGAGGCCTGTTGCTTTTTGGCTTCTTGGGCCTCTTCCACCCACTGCATTTCAGCTGCCTTGACAGCTGTGTTAGCAACCCATAGTTCTTCAGAATCCTGGGCCGCTGCCTCTGCCTTGGCTGCCTTCTTTGTGGCCTCTTCCTCATCCACTGCCCACTTTGTAGCAGCCTCCTCCTCTATCCTTTTTTCCTCTTCCCCTTTGGCTGCAGCCTCTGCCTTCTCTTTCTCCTTGGCCGCCTCTGTGGCAATCCATGCAGCCTCCTTTTCCTTGTGGTCTCACTGCTGCTTAGCCCTTTCCTCCTGGATTTTGGCCATTTGTTCATTTTCTTTATCTGTCTCATAGTCTATGACTTTTTTCATTCGAACAGGTTGCACTATTAGATATTGATGCAGGTTATGGATTGGGCGCTCATGTGCACATGTACAAAATCTGTCGTATGGCATCATCTCTGCTCACAACATGATATTATGTGGAGACAAATAAAGTAGTGATCAAGATGCTGAGGGGATGTAGTAGGTACAGTGGGCGCATAGATCAAGCTGGAGGAACTAGGGTTAAAATGTTCCATGTCAATGGAGGATGTAACTTCTCCATCAGATGTGGGCTGAGTCTACAGGAAGAGTGGCTAGTGGGTGATTGATATTTGCCATGGCAGCAATGAGGGAAATGTCAGTAGGAATAAACTCAGGAGAGTTTTACTGTTCAACACTACCCAAAGAAGTCTTGAAAGATATCTTTGGTCCAAGTCTGAGTAAGTACAAAGACAAGAGACCAAAGGTGCACTTTTATGATTACATAAGCGAGCACCTAAACATTGGGCGAGAGAATAAAAAACAAACTAATAAAAAAGATAAAAAGAAAAAAAAGGTAGAGTTAGAAAAGAAAAATAGTAGTGACACTTGGCATGCCCAACAGGAAACAATGCACATTATGTGGAGTATTAATTAGCTGTAAAGAATGCAAGAATTTGTTGAACATGCATGTCTAGTATTGCACACCTCTAACACTGCCTTCAGATGTGGTGGCTGGTTCTACAGGAAGAGTGGCCAGGTAGGCAATTAATATATGCCATGACAGCAATAAGGGCAATAATGCCCATTACCACAACAGAACTGTAGCTTTGAAGCATTGATTAGCTGTAAAGAAGGCAAAAAATTGTTAAACACTCACTGAATGTCTGGTATTGCACACCTCCTCCAATACATAGCTGTAAACCAAGGCTGGGATAGAACCAAGCAGGTGGTCAAGTTCAACTGGTTTGCTTCTTGTCTAAGGAGCTGTCTTAAGGATGACCATATTTCCTTTGTCGGTAACAAGAGGACCCCAACTTGAAGAAATATCATCAGTTATTTGTGGGGTAGGTGGGAACTGGAGCAATTGCAGATACAGGTGCAGGTTGCTCGTATAGGGTAATGGGGATAAGTTTGTACCATACAGCATGCTTGCATGGTTAGGTCATGGGCTGCATACTAGGTGCCATGTGGTTGAACTAGCAAATATAGATCAGCCATGTACTCTAATGATAAAATCAGCACTAACCTTGCTTATATCAGCTTACCTTCCTCGACCCACCTGTGGGTATGGGTTTAGGCCAGGTTAGCAATCCTGACCCTGACCCATACCTGTGCTACCCCTACCTGTTACCCACACAGGTTTCCAATACCCGTGCCAATTACTAAAGGCTGCTGTATTAACTAGGGCTATATGAAGAGCTTTCAGCTTCAGGATCTGTCCAGACTTGAGTAATGGGGCAGTGACAAATATTGACTGTGCTGAGCCCTTGAGAGCATGACCAGGCTCCATAGAGGCAGTTCAGAGTTTGGAATATAAAATTCCCTAATACCCAGTCAATAAATGGATTTTATTAGAGGAGCAAGTTGTATCTAAATACTATTAAAACAGAAGAATCTAATAATATAACATAAAATTCTACAGAATGGGTGTGTTCTGAGGGGAATCAGATAGGCAATTCTACAGATTCAATAGTGACTGAGTTTTTACACCATAAAATAATTTCAGGGGATTGGATGAACAGAACATGTAAGAATACTATGATTTCAAACATAAGCAGATTCAATAAAACCATGAGTAGAACCTGAATCAATGAAACATTTAAATAGGATACCTGACGAATTAAGAACAGATTCAGAAGACAAATGAATTCTTAAAGAATTTGGATTAAAAAGAGCAGAAGCATTGAACTTACCCTCACTACTAGTATATCTGAGTCAACACAACTCTTGGTGTATCAGAAGCTAACAAGTTGCTAACTAATTTTTTAACTTGGTTACATTAGCCAGATTCAGAGCTTTATTGTCTGAGGTACTAGTCACCTTGGAAGTCATAGAATTCATGGTGGTCACTTGGGCTCTATTAGACTTAGGGAAATCAGTGACTTTGTTCCTGTTAGTACTACAGAGGAGACATAAGTTATTGTCAATGCATATATCTTTGTTATTCTTTCAGAAGGAGCCTCATATCCTTACTGAGCTTTTTGATATATTTGGTCTGGTTGGATTGGATATATTGTTATCTTTGCCCTTTTCCTTAGAGCAGTTGGTGTTGTTTGACACTTATCTAAATTGAACTTGTTGGACTTTTCTGACCTTGACTCTTTCTTCAGCTTACTACTACCCTTCTAAGCTTTTTCTACCTTTCTTTCCTAATACCCCATGTCAAATTACTGAGTGAGATTTTAGAACTTGTCAAGAGATTGTGGTTTGTGGAAGTAGATCATGCCACCCTTGATGCATTTCAGTAGGGCCATATCAGCCTATTGAAGAAGGGCATTGATATTGTAGTCAACAAGAGCTAAAAGTACACTTGTACCACTCTCTACCTGAATGCTTAAGCCCATATATGCACTTCTTTAATAAAATTACATTATCATTTTTTTCTTTGAAATAGCCCAGTGGCTTGCACATATATATTGGTTCTTTGAGCTGTGCATTAAGGTATTCTCCATCCACATCTATTTAATATATTGGCCAATCATTCATAGCACATATAGTCCCTGGTAATATCATGTGAATAACTGGTGCATATTTACACCTAGAAGAGGTATAGCTCTCAGGTGTTTTTGTTGATTTAGAACTTTATCTCATTGTCCATGGCTATTCCCAATGTAGGATCATGTAGAGCATTTTGTGTAGTCATAGGCAATTGTAAATCATTACTTAAACAAGCATAATTATCTTGCTCAACATTTATAGGCTTAGCACTTATTGCTAGGTAGTCATAACCAGCATCATTGCTCCTTTTGAGATTTATATTTAAATTTATATAGAAATCATTGAGAGTATCGCTCTTAATGTTCTCACAAGTCAATGTTGTACAATTTGTGTTTGCACCTTTTCTAGCTTGTCCTGGAGCCAGCCCTTGTACTCCATTCTTGTAATAAATAAATTCTCTCACTTCTTCTGATTGGAGGTGTTTTACTAGGACTGTGAACACCTCTCTGACTTGGTTGTATAATTTCCAAGTCTGTATATAGTGTGGGCTTGATTATTTTCTTTGACATGACTCTCATCCAGCTGATCCTGTATATCACATGATAGTACCTGGAGAGGTGCTGGGATGGATGTTGGCAGCAGATATTTAGCAACTTTTAGTATGTAAATTAGGCAATCATCAGTGGGTAATATAGGAGCCCTTGTAGGTATTACTCTGGTGTCAACAATGATATCATAGTTCTACTGTGCTGAATGACTGCACTAGACCCTTCCAGATAAAAGGACCAGTATATGCAGGCTTTTAGATATTAATTACATAAATCAAACCTATACCACACCACCTGGCCATCCAAGAAGCTGGCAGAGAAGTATCTTGGTCCCTTGGAGGTCATTGCCTGAGTTGGTAGGCACTGAAAATATTCAGGTAGTCCATCTGGTCTTCCATATGTCAATGCTCAAACCTGTGACTCCTAATTCTATACCTGAGCAAGTCTAGCCACCTCCTCTGCCTGTTAAAATTGATGGCAAAATTGAGTATAAGATAGCCAAAATCCTTGAATCAAAGGTACACTGATGCCAAAGACCTTATAACCTCCTCAACCTGGTCTACTGGACTGGTTATCAAGGCACTGATAGTGAGATATCTTGGTTACTTGCTACTGAAATCAGTCATGAATATAAGATCATCATAGAATTTTACTCTGCCTACCCTACTAAGCTAGGACTATGGTCCCCTTGATCTGAATCTGGTTCCCATAATTTTTTGCACTTGTACTGTCTCCTTTATTAGTTATTAATGGCCACTCTAAGTACAATCCATTCCAGGCTGCTAGCTTGTTCATGTTACGGAGAATGGACATGGAGAGTAGACACACTTGCATGATGTAGTGTGTACTAATCCCAAAAATGATATGACCTCAAGTGTGCATCTCCTGAGATTTTCAAACATCACTTCTTTGGCAAGGTAGGTTTTCTTTATATAATGATATCTAAAAGCCCATGTGCAATGTTCTTATTATGAGATGGCATCTGTGAGAATCTAAATGAAACTTATGACCTTTATAGGATTTTTATTCCTTCAGTTAACTACACTGAGCTGATACTCAGTGACTCCAACTTCAGCAAAGAAATTCTTACTGGTTTAATAAGTATTTATGAACTCTATATATTTATTTGTTATTCCCCTGAGAACTTATACTGTGACTTGTGCTAACTATAGTCAAGCAACACTAACAGTACGACAAAGGAGATCCTGTTACACTTTCATAACTCCCTCAACTTAGTTTTCAGTATAGTCCTCTTCCAATCGGGCATTTAATCAAATCATCCTCAGCTTTAATAGGTATTGAAAGATTCACTAAAAAGGATACCAAAGTGGATACCTAAGGCCCAACAAACATTGAGGATATACCAAATGAATAAGTTCACAAGTATCAGTTCCCGAAGACCCTAGGCAAGAAACAGAGCCTAAAGAGAAGCCCCTGGTCATAAAAGCAAAACACTTCAACAAGGTAGTCATTATTCTAGAGAATATCAGAATGTACAAAATATAGATTATTTTACAATTTTTACAAAAATTTACAATCCTTATGAGATATGAACATTCCAAATAGTCACACTATACAAATACTATATTCCTGAATTTTCCTACAATTTAACCATATGTATTTAACTATTCTAGCATATATATATACATATATGCATGCAAACAAGTATTTTGAGCTGATTTTAATGAGTATCAATTATTACAACTATCAGTTTCAACAATGTACTCTGGAATTATCAAACCTGTTTTTCTTGTATTTTTATTATTCCTTGTTTGACTTCTATTATTGTTCCATCTCAGTATTTGCCTGAGATGAGACACCCATATGGAGGTACTTTGGGGCATTACAAGTTTGGGATTAGTGTTAGGTGATATCACATATACTCATGTGCCTATGTAGGGTATTGAGCATATAGAATGGTAGTCGACTACTATGACATGTAGTGCCAGTTATTATATGCCATTGTAGTCTACTAATTACTGGAGAAGAATTGAATTATTTCCTGATAAGCATTGATCTACTAATTGACATTTGAAGTTTACTACTAGTGTATCTATGGATCCTTAAGGGCATTTAATCATTAAAACCCCATCCCATCCATTAGCAGGTGACTCTATGATTCAAATCCTTTATACCTTTTTCAACTAGACTCATCTCTATAATTTTCACCAAGTCCAAAGAAGATTGAACCTGTTATTCAAGACTCAACCTTATTTGGATATAGTGAGGCACCTAGCCATTAGTATAGCATCAAAGGGCTGGTACAAGACTGGCCAGCCACTAACCTGACTAAACATGTTTGCTTTTCTGGCACAGTATGTATTTGTAGATATTCTAGCATATTTTCTTGTCTTTTTCTTGTCCTAACCCTTGTGTAAATGGTTTTTCCTATATGATGTTATATATGCATAATCCCCTCCTGTATCTATGTCTTATTGAGTTTTTCCACCTTTTAATTTTGTAGTATATAATCTTGTCTATTGTCAAAATAAAAGTGATTGCTTTTTCAATTTCACATAAGAGTGAAATCATTGAAATTCAAGTATATTGATTTCTTCTGTCTAAATTGGCAGTCAAGTACTCAAATATGATACAATATTGATGATTGGATGGATGAGTATTTTTTCATCCAGATTTTAGATGTTGAACTTGTTGTGACGAAATAATATTGAGTGGCATTGTACAAATTTCCTATACTAAAACTGTAATATCTCCCCCAATAACTCCCAGATCAAGGCACAACTTTGCACCACAGTTCTACATATTATGAAGTACCTACACGAATATTTACAGGAATTTAGGAAAAGATTTTGTGTAACTCTATGTACCCGGCCCCATACCTAGCTAGCCCCATGGTCCAGAAGAGCAGAGAATGAATGAGATACAGAAGGGGAAGAAGGGAAACAAATAGGAGGACATATAGGGGATATAGGGGAATGCACTCACATGTAGAGGAACGAGAAATAGTGAAACTGGGGCGCATATATGCAGCCACCGAGGACAGCTGACAGAAAGACAGGAGGGGAGGACATGGGACACGGCTCAGGAAGGGAATAATTGTTGCAGACAAGAAGGGAACAAAGGGAGAAGTAGTTCTATTCAAATGGCACCACTGACAGGTGCCATATCTCTATGAAGATCTCATCGGGGCAGCCCACAATGGGCCGGCCCTGCATATGCTCCACAATTCCCATTAACTACAGATCATAGTTACATCACGGGATACATTTGTATAAAGCTACTGTAGTTACAAGGAATTAACAGAGACGAAAACAATACTTTTATCCCCCATCAATAGCCACTAGGTTATACTTGAAACTCATCACTCGCGCTAAACCAAAGGTTAAGCGCCGAGTACACACCTACACATTTAGGACTCAAACCCTTGATACTTGTCGTAC
>QLPI01004804.1:0-21854 GCA_003314275.1 Chroogomphus rutilus | reverse complement strand
TGTGACCGAGGATAATACAAGGACAGGAAGTCCCGAAGTGAAACGGATCGAGGAACGGGCAAGTGGTGTGGCAGAACGTGCCAAGCCTAGAACGGCGTACCAAGTGACGTGCATGCGGTGTGGACACTTGAACATGGACGTAGAATGGCTGCTTGGTCAGCACTGCCAAATAACCGGGACCTCGGTATGTGTACTTGACACAATGTCAAGCTTTGGGAATGCTGAGGGGTCAGACAGAGTGGCCAAGTCCTGCAGGCTGGGAGTAGTGGCTTTGGCTTCAACATACTCATGCTTTGTACCCTACTTGCCATGCGTGCCACCAATTTGGGACAGGGGAGGTACTCAGGGAGTGCCAAAGTGCCGGCCTGAGTAGAGGACTTTACAGGGAAGAGAGAAGGTAAGGGGCCTAAGCCTAGTCGATACCCTGTCCTACTTATATAGGTTAAGGAGCAACATGTGGAATAAGGAATGTGGAACAATAAGGTATGCAGAGCATGTGGGGATATTATCCACAATGAGTAGAATTAGAATGAAGGAATGTAAATGGGGATAGAACAATAAAAATAGAATAATAGGAATGTGGCCAAGGATAGGACAATAAAGAGTGCCCAACTATAAAACAATAGGGTTGAGGCTGAAGATAAAACAAGGACAGGATGTCCCAAGGTGGGGCAGGTCAAGGAATAATGAGTGGACGGGGTAGGATTAATGGATGGTAAAAGGGGAAGAGTGTATAAGGGATAGGGACAAGGAATGTGGGTGGTGGATGTGCTGAGCTGAGACTGGCGTACCAAGTGACTTGCATGCGGTGTGGGCACTTGTATGTGGACATAGTCTGACTGCTCGGTCGGCACTGCCGAATTACTGGAATCTTGGTACGTGTACTTGACAGTCAAGGTCATTCATCCCCATTTCTTTGACTATATACATAAGTAGTATGTTTGATGTATCTATTTCTTTGTTCAGAATATCAACAGCAATTAGTCTGTAGATCTGTCAAGCTTCGGTAATGCTGAAGATGCGGGCGGGGAGTGGCCAAGTCCTGCAGGCCAAAAGTAGTGGCTTTGGCTTTAACATACTCGTGCATTGCACCCTACTTTCTGTGTGTGCCACTAATTTGGCACAGAGGGGTCACTTGGAGAGTGCCAAAGGTGCCGGCACAAGTAGAGGACTTTACAGAGGAAAGAGAAGGTAAGGGGCCTAAGCCTAGTTGATACCCAGAATGAGGGAGTATGTACATACATGTCCTACTTATATAGGTTAAGAAGCGACATGTGGAATAAGGAATGTGGGACAATAAGGTATGCAGAGCATGTGGGGAGTATTGTCCACAATGAGTAAAAATAGAATGGAGGAATGTAGACTGGGATAGAACAATGGAAATAGAATAATAGGGACATGGCCAAGGACAGGACAATAGAGAGTGACCAACTATAAAACAACAGGGTTGTGGCCGAGGATAAAACAAGGACAGAATGTCCCGAGGTGGGGCGGGTCAAGGAATAGGGAACGGATGGGGTAGGATTAATGGATGGTGAATGAGGCAGAGTGGATGAGGGGTAGGGATGGGGAATGTGGATGGTGGATGTGCCAAGCCATGACTGGCATACCAAATGACTTGTATGTGGCTTGAACACTTGTGCACTCAGTTGGCACTGCCGAATTACCAGAATCTCGGTACGTGTACTTGACAAGATCCTCTTAGCCTCTTCATCTTAGTCCACATTCAGGCTAACACTCTCAGCACTCTCCCAAACTATCCTCCCAAAATACAGTAGCTTCATAGAAGTAGGGCACAATGCACAAGTACATTGAAGCCAGACACATTCATTTGGCTCATTGTACTGGGATGAAATCATGCCAGCATTGTGTGCAAGGTACTATTACACTAGTGCTCAGCTTATCCAGTCTCCGCACCCTTGGTGCTTAACAAATAGGCTGAAAATATGAGATAGGTAGAATATAGGCATATGGCTGATTGGACATAAGGGCTGATATGATCATATATGGAAACAGGAACTTCAGTGAGGAGATTCTAACAGGTAGTGATTGAGGAATTTGTCAGAGGACAACCCATCTCTTTCCTTGAGCCAAGCATCAACAACTCAGCTGACAGACCTGCAGAACCAGCTGAAGCTTTGGCCCAATGGCTTAATAGCTCTGACATCCTTGAGGCCCCTAGATGGCGAGAGGCATACCTGTAGGAGAGAATGGTAGGGTATGAGACGAGGAGACCAGAGAATGTTGGCCAAGGTAATGCACAAGCCAAGGGTTGGGAGGATTCAAGATACCTTTTCCTAAGGTCCAAACACTGACCAACCTTCCCATTGTATACTAAGCTGAGAAACCTCAATATTGAGCCAGACACCTGGGACCAGGCTTATGGGCATTTGGGAGATTGTACCATTGGACCCAAGGGAAAGGTAAGATATGTTGGGGAAGCAGTGCATGGGTACAAGGTATATAGAGCATGGGACTCACTTGCAAGGGTATAAGGGCAACCTAAGCAGGCATTCTACCCTTGGGAAACACACTTGCGAAGAGGGATCCAAAGATTTAGTAGGGCACCTAATTACACAGTGACTAGCATACCTGGTGAAGGGGGATCCAAAGAGAAAACTCTAAGGAACCCTTCGCCCACTAACTACAAGTATATAAGTACCATTGCCATGGTGCTCCACTCATACTGGGCATCATTCCCCATATCAGCCAGGATCCCAGTATAGCTGGTGACTGACAAGGGCATGGACGATAACTGCTGTCAATACCCATTGATAGTGGTTGCCAGTCACAATGTGTGCTGGGCATGTGTCTTGTTTGGAGGTGGGCCGAATGGATCTCGGTTGGTGGACATGGATCTCAGGTGGTGCAGCGTCAGTCAGGACTTATTATAGGGGGTTCCCCTGACATTACCCCCCCTCTATAATGTGGCATCTCTAACACATTTATGCCCACAGGTAGGACTGGTGTGTGGCATTTAAAGGTAGATGCCACCATGAAGTGGATTTGGTGGGGGGTGCCCAGGTGTTGACAATAGAAGTCGGCGACAAGATTGGGAACCCAGACATCGCCTTTGTTTTCCCAGGAGTTCTCCTCGTAGCCATAACCCTTCCATTTGATGAAGAACTGTAGCTGATTTGCTCTCATTCGGTTGTCAAGTACTTGTTCTACCTCAAAGTGTTCCTCTTCATCCAGTAGGATTAGGGAATGGCACGGGTCACCCACAGGTCAAATGTGGGTGACCTGCACCCGACCCATGGGAAACCCGAACCCATCAACCCATGGGTCGACGGGTCTTGGGTGCATGCCGCACCCGCACACAATGTGTCACGTACATGGCGGCGCGTATGTGTACGGGCGTTGCATACATCACGTTCATCATGGCACGTGTGCATACATCGCATATGTCACATATGTGGCGGTGCGTGCATGTAACGGGTGTTGCATATGTCGTGTTTGTCGTGGCACATGTGCGTACATCGTGTACATCGTGTTCGTGGCATTGCATGTGCATACGGCGTGTTTGTCGCATTCAGGGTGTCACGTTTGTGTTGGAGTTGACGCCCCGGGTTAGGCCCGGGTCATGGGTGCTTGTGGCTTGACCCACACCCACACCCAAGGACACCCAACCTGGTGACCCGTGTGGGTTGGCCTGACCCGTGCATTTCCCTAAGTAGGATTGGTTGCAGTAGAAAGGGCTGTTGTCTGCCAGAGCTGGGGTGAGTTTGATCACCAGGAAGACAGGGTGGAGATGACTCAAGGCCTTCGGGAGTTGAAGTCGGTATGCATGGGATCCGACTTGTTCCTCGATAAGGTAGGGACTGAGTCACCTGTGTGCTAATTTCTTTGAGGGCCAATTGGTGCAAATATCACTAGCATCAAGGTATACCTTGTCACCTGGTACAAACCTCGGTGTTGACTGGCATCTGCAGTTGTAGTAGGTTGCCATGTCTTCCTTTGCTTTTACCAGGGCTGCTTTTGCCTCAGAAAGCACTCCCTCCATCTGCTCCTTGAACTCATTCATGGATTTGAGCTGAGATGGGGGTTGGTATGGTTCAAAACCCATGTGGGGGTGCTGGCCTCTGTCAAGTAGGAATGGGGATTCTCAGGTCAAGGCATGAACATGGTTGTTGTACTGGAACTTGGCTAGGGGTAGGAGGTTGTCCCAGTTGTCCTGCCTCTCATTGATGAAGAGCTGAAGGCACTGGTTCCTGGTTCACCTGGTTAGTTTGGCCATCTATCTGCGAGTGGTAGGCCATAGAGGCTGCCAAGTGAATTCCCAACAAGTGTTAGAGTTCTCGGGTAAACTCACAGACGAATTGAACCCCTTGGTCAGACATCACTACTTTTGGCAACCCATGTAGTTTCCATATGTGGTGTAGGAAGAGTCACGCTGCCCCAGCTGCTGTGACAGTTGTGTGAGTTGGTATGAAATGTGCTCGCTTGGAGACTGAGTCTACCATGTTCATCATGGCATTGTACCCATGTGAGTCAGGCAGCTCCACTATGAAGTCCATGCTTATTGTGCCTTGGGAACTGGGAGTGGGTGGAGTTCCCCAGCTGGGTGCTGCCTCAGGGCCTTTGTCCACAGGCACAAGTCGCATGTCTTGGTGTATTCACCAATGTACCAAGACATATGAGGCCACCAGTAGTTTTGGGAGATGAGCTCTAGGGTCTTCCAGCAGCCAGGGTATCCTGCCACCTTAGAGTCATAGTGGTAGGCTACAATTCACCTTCAGAGGCCTTCTAAGTCTGGGACGTATGGTTTGCCCTGGAAGGTCAACAGCCCATAGGTCTCTGCCTACTTGGCCAAAACTAACAATTTTCCTCCCACTTCTTGTAGTTTCCATACTGCCTCTGCCACCTTATCCTCTAACATCCCCTTGCTAAGTGCCTTGTTCAGCTCTCAGGCAATCTCTTGCTCCTCTCCTTCTAGTACCAGCTCTTTGAGTGCTCGTATCATAAATAGCTCGGGCTAGAGCAACACCAGGTCACTGTTATTGCTGATTCCCAAGCCATGGTCTGGTCGGTGTGATAGTGTATCCGATTTTCCCATCACCACTCTGGGTCAGTGCCACAGGTCGAAATCAAAACATGAGAGGTAGAGCGACCAGCGGGCCTGTCATCAGTTCAGCTTCCTTGAAGACTGGAAGTACTCCAGGTTCTTATGGTTGGTCCAGATCTCGACGCTATATTTGGCACCTTCAAGGAAGTGCCTCCACTCTTCCAAGGCTTGGATAATCGCTAGCATCTCTTTGTCGTGAATTTTTTAATTCCTTTATACCAGGGGGAGACTCTTCAAGTAGAAGGCAATTGGGTGCCACTTGTCATCTTTGGGCGACTGCTGTGAGAGGACTGCTCCTGTAGCCACATCGGAGCTATCTGCCTCCACTTGGTAAGGTCGACTGTCATCAGCAAACCTGAGGACAGGTGCTGTTGTGAACCTCTTAAGCCCTTCAAAGGCCTCCTGCTCTGCACCTCCCCACCTCCACTTCATGTCTTTCTTCACAAGCTCAAATAGTGGCCTGGCATGGTACGAGACCCTCTCAATGAACCTCCAGTAAAAGTTGGCAAAGCCCAGGAAGGCCTGAACCTCCTTTCGGTTGGATGGGGTCGGCTAACCTGTGATGCCTGCAACCTTGACCTGGTCCATCTCTACCTTGCCATGGGATACAGTATAGTAGACTTCCTTGATACAGGATACCTCCTTGATACAAATTGATTTTCCAAGGTCTATTCTCATTCCAGTGATACAGGGTTTTGCACATAGAATCTACTATATATAAGCAACATTTAAGCCAAACCACACAAGGGAAGGAGAAGAATTGCATTCAGGAGGAATTTATTTTCATCTGAATTTACTCAATTTTGATAACATAGAATATTAAATCAGTGATTGCTTAAGTTTTCTGAGAGATTTTGTCATAGAGTACTCACATTAGGGAAGCTATGCATCTCCTATTGCTAATTACAAAAACTATCGCGTACCTCACTCCCTTGTTCTTCATTCTGTATTAGCCCCTTGTACTCTTTCCTCCCCTTGTCTTTACTCGGCAAAAAGTTAGTACAAGAACTAGATACATGTATATAAGACACCAGTCAACTGGACTATTCGCCAGTATGAATATCGACTTAATTCTGCATTGTCGTTTCCGATTCAGTTCCAGTTAACTTTTCAACTTTCCAAAATTAGGGACAGATGATCGAGGAGGGCACAACACATAAGTTGAAGCCAAGTCCCTGCGACCTCAAACCACTCGAACTATCTAATACCGAGAACAGTCCTAGGCCCCCGGCGCTTCCCATCTTTCCACCCCTTTCCGTTTCCATCCGTGAACTCACAACCTCTAGTCCCTCTGCCTCTGGAGTATGAACCCCCTCTTGGAAACCATTCGGAACCTCCAGAAACCCCTCCAGAAGTATCTAGCTAAGCGCCCGACATGCAGATTTAACACCAGTCATGGGTTTCCCCTAGCTCACAGACAAATTGAGCAGTTAGCAAATGCAATCCTCGAAACCAAAGAAGGTCCCTCCTTTACCAAAGTTGGAAAGAAGTGGATGTTTAATTTTCTTGGGCATCATCACGAAGAGTTGCAAACATACTGGAGCAAACCTCTTGACATACAGCGAGCTAAATCATTGAACTCTAGTGCAGTAAAATCATGGTTTGACATTGTAGAGGAATCTGTTGTCAAATTAGGAATATGGCCAGAGGATATCTATGGAATGGATGAAAGTGGGTTTCCAACAGCATATGGAGGAAAGGAAAGGGTGATAGGAGCCTAAGGAACAAAGACTCAACATAAGCAAGGAGGCACAGATAGAGAAAATGTTACAGCAATTATAACTATTTGTGCAGATGGAACAACAACAAAGCCAATGATTATCTATAAAGGAAAAAAGATGATGCAAAAATGGAATGATAACAATGTTTCCAAAGCACAGTAAGCTTTTTTTCAAAAAGTGCTGAGGCAAACTAAACTCTTTGTTAGTATTGCACATTCCAAAAATAGATGGACAGATGGCAACCTTGTCTTTCAATGGTTAACTATGCTTTTTGACCTAGAAACAAAGAAGAAGGCTGGAGGCTACAAGTGTGTTCTCATCCTTGATGGCTATAACTCCCATTACACTGCAGCATTTCTAGATTATGCCGGAGAAAATGACATAATAGTGCTTGGATACCCACCTTATTGCACTCATGCTCTACAGGGTCTCAATGTTGTTTGCTTTGGAAAGATAAAGGAAACCTGGAAATGAGTCATAACCAACTTTGAGGAGGATAATCAAAGACCAGTAGGCAAAAACGACTTCACTCACCTTTTTGGAATAGCATATAACCAGGCCTTTGATGAAGAAACTGTCAAAGCAGCATTTTGTGTCACTGGCATATATCCATTTAATCGTGATGTAATTTCTCCTACCCAAATGAAACCAAGCATGGCTACATCAACTAAAGGAGAGTTTCCCCTTCCCTAATCAAGTCCTGTCTGAGTTATCCTGCGTGTCGTTTATCAAAGGAGTAGAACCTTGGCCTCGGAATCTTTGGAGGTTCAGGATTACAGAACCTTGGGTTGGTACAATGGAACTCGGAAAGTGGTTGTTCAAGCTTTGAACGGTCGGAAAGGTCCCAGAAATGGTGCGGGTGGTTGTGGGGATTAGTGTGGGTTTATTGGTGGCATGGGCCATAACAACTGGCTGATACTGTGATAAATGTGACAAGAGCTTTTTTCTCTTGAACTGTAAGACTCTGTTTTGTAGAATTGAATTTGAGCATTGATGATCCTTTATCATTGATCCATCTACTGAGAGTATTAAAGTCCACTCCAAATTCATGAGCAACTTCTCACAATGATTTCTCTGTTGAATAACCTGCTTGCCCCTCTTTGTACACTTTAACCATGTCAGAAAGCCTTTGCTCATTATCATGGTGCCTCTTTTGATTTTTGACATTCTCTGATAGACTCCTGCTTGGCATTGTGCTTCTTTTCACATGGAGTTTATACATTGTTGATGATGAGAAGAGATGGGAACACACTTATGTATTATTAAATGTCGCATGTCATGCTTTGGTAGCCCCAATATCTTTGTGGTCAGATTAAGGTCAATTTAGGTCAAATACCACTCGGTTGTTAGGGCCTTTGACTCAAACCCATCAGAAAGCCACCTGATTGCATCTACATCAACATCCAGTCCAAGCCATATTACAATAGACCACTCACCAACATCATCTTCACTGAAATGTGCACAAGATTGGCAAATAGACCCTGCCCTGTAACTCATTATACAAGGGACTTGCCTCCACATCATCTGGTTCATTCCTTGTTTCAGATGAACCTATCACCTCCTCGATACCAGTAATTGCACCTGTACTTGCTTGCCCACCACCATCCCTTCCTCAGCTAAACTGGGATCTTGCCAAAGCAAATCCTGTCAATAAGTGGCAAAGTCATGAATTACTGGAACTCAAAATCATTGAATTACAAGAAACTGTCAAACATGCCCAGCTTCAAGTTAAAGTCTGAGACATGCAAATTGAGGGGGAGCAGGCACAGCTGATCCTACAGAATCTTCATCTACGCAAGCTAACAAGTGCCCTCAATAAACATGAAAACAAGAAAAAAACATAACCACTCACTGCTTTTTGATAGAAAAGCTCAAGTCTTGTCTTCAAATGCTTTCAGGCAAAAGATAGCAGAGCAGAGCCAGCAGAGGGAGGGAGAGGCCAGAGAAAGGGCTAAAAAGGCTAATGAAAGGGCAGCAAGAAAGGATGCACTGGTAGCTTTAGAAGATCAGTGGGTGGTGATAAAAGCAAACCATGAGAAGAATCTTGCCATTTGGAAAGAAGAGTGTCAACATTTGGCAACAGATGGTGTTCCAAAGGGATCATGGCCCAAAAAACCCACAAGAGATCGCAAACCAAAGCTCCCCCCAACATTGAATGAAGATGAAAATCATTGAATGAAGATGAAAATGAGGAAAATGAAGAATGCGGTGAAGAAATGGATGACTAATGACAATGGGCTGCAAATTCCACACGTGGAGAATTAGGTGTCATGCTTATATCAAGGACCCCTACACGTGACATTTTGACCTGTTGCACAAAAAAATTTACTCTGCTGCAACAACAGCTTTTTTGCCCCCATAATATAAAGCAAAGATGTTCTCAAGACACTTCTTAACTGTTATTTTATTTTTTTAATTTAATCTACAAAATTTTGAGCTAAAATTGAGCTTGACTGAAATCTGTATCAAGGAAGTCTACTATACTATATGATGAGGCCCAGATATTTGACCCTTGTTTGCTCGAACTCACATTTCTCTGGCCAAAGGTAGAGCTTGTGGTCCCTCAGCCATTCAAGGACCTTTCAGATTACTCAACAATGCTCTTTGAGAGTCTTGGTGAAGATGAGGATATTGTCCAGGTATACACACATGTTTCCTTCCATGACAAGGTCCTGGAAAATGTTGTTCATCATGGTCTGGAACATCGCAGGGCTATTGGTGAGGCTGAAGAACATGACAAGTGGTTTAAAGAGGCCTCAGTTAATCCAGAACACTACCTTCTACTCATCTCCTTCCTTAATCTGTACATTGTTGAACCCTGTTAAATCCGCGTGTCGGCGCTTAGCTGGAGACTTCCAAGAGGGTTTTCGGAGGTTCCGAAAGGTTTCCGAGGAGAGAGGTCGTATTCCGAAGGGGGGGGTGAGGACCGGGATTGGATTGGAATCGGAGTGGTCGGAAGTCGGGAATGCCGGGGGTCTTGGGACTGTTTGCGGTATAGGGTGGTACGAGTGGTTCGAGGTTGTAGGGACTTGGCTTCAACTTATGTGTTGCGCCCTCCTCGATCGTCTGTCCCTAATTTCGGAGAGTTGGAAAGTTTACCAGAAACTAATCGGAAACTACGACGCAAATTAAGTCGATATTCATACTGGCAAATAGTCCAGTCGACTGGAAGACTATATACATGCGACTATCCTTGTACTATCTTTGCCGGTCATAAAACAAGGAGAAGGAGAGTACAAGGGGTCAATATAAAGGAGAAAACAAGGGAGTGAGGTACGCGATGGTCCCGCGCGTCGGTTATCAAGTAGCGGAACCTTGACTTCGGAGTCTTCGGAGGTTCGGAATCGTGGGACCTCGGAAAGTATGTCGGACATCCAGAAATCGGTTATTCAGGCTTTGGGCAATCGGAAAGGGTTCCGGAAATGGTGCGGGTGGTTGTGGTGCTTAATGTGGGTTTGTTTGGCGGCATGGGCTATAACAAACCCCCACTGCATGTCAAACTTGGTGAAGTATTTGGCCCCCCAAAGTTGTGCAATGAGTTCTGAGATGATGGGGAGGGGGTACCAATTCTTCACCATCATCACATTGAGCACTTGGTAATACTGGACTAGCCATAGGGAGCTGTCCTTCTTCTTGATAAAGAATACAAGGCTTCCCATGGGGGACTTCGAAGGGCAGATGTGGCCTGTGTGGAGGTTTTCTTGTAGGAACTCATCTAGTTCCCACTGCTCACTTGGGGAGAGTGGGTATGGCAGAGAGTTTTGCACTGGGTTCTAGTTCTATTGCATGGTCCCACATCCTTGGCTTGGGGAGGGAGTCGAAGGACTCTTTCTCAAAGAGGTCACTAAATTCCTGGAGGTAGGGCAGAATTGTCCCTTTCTCTTTTGGAGGAGTACTCCAGAGGGCTCACTTGGCTAGTTGTTGCGTGGTGGTGGTTGTAACAATGGTCAAAACTGGGATGTTTGGTAGGGCTACGGTTGTGAAGAGGTGATTACCTGGTGCAAGGAGGGGTTCATCATGGTCAGCACCTTTGTAGACTTTGGGGTCGTCATCCATCATGCTTGGCAATGGACCAGCCTGAAGAGCCTGGATCGCCATTTCCTCTCGATGTTCCTTCTGCAATTTAGCTCAGCACATGTGGCATTGGATGGAGCACTGATTCAGTGTGACCTCCTGCATTTACCAGCTGATATTGGGATTGTGATTGTAGAGCCATGGGTAGCTGAGGACCATCTTATGTTTCCCTAGATTGGTTCCCACAAACATAGCCTGTTCTGAGTGATCTTGGTAGCATAGGATGACATCGACCATGTGCCAAATCGCTCCACCTTTGTTTGGGGTGCCATTGACATTGTACACCAGTGTGAGTCATGTCAATAGGTGCATGGTTAGCTTCTCGACTGCTGCAAACCTGTGGTCTATGAACAGTCTAGTCACCCTGCTATCCAGGAGCATGGTTATGCCCTTGCCTCGGCCATGTCGGTAGTTTGTACCTCTACCTTAAGGCTCAGTAAGTTTGGAGAGGGGGTGGATGCCACTATGTATTGGTTTGGGAGGGTGTGTTCCCAACATTTCAACCTGGGAGGGGAAGATGGAGATTTCAGCCAAGTTGATGGAGGAGTGTCTTCATCATTTGCAGCTGAGGGGTTATCGTCTGAATACTGGGTTGTATTTTCCATATCAGAGTCTACAGACAGAGCAGCAAAATGATTAAACAAAGGCAGTGAGGGCATATCCTTCACTTGCTGCCTTGGGCAAAATCCAACTTGGTAAAGTATTTGGCCCCCTGAAGTTGTGCGATGAGTTCTGAGATGATGGAGAGGGGGTACCAATTCTTCACCATCATCGTATTGAGCACTCAGTAATCCTGGACTAGCTGTAGGGAGCCATCCTTCTTCTTGATGAAGAATATGGGGCTTCCCATGGGGGACTTTGAAGAGCAGATATGGCCTATGCAGAGGTTTTCTTGTAGGAACTCATCTAGTTCCCGCTGCTTGCTTGGGGAGAGTGGGTACACCTTGCAGGTGGAGAGTTTTGCACTGGATTCTATGGTCCTATGTCTTCAGCTTGGGAAGGGAGTCAAAACACTCTTTCTTGAAGAGGTTGCTAAAGTCCTGGAGGTAGGGCAGAATCATCCCTTTCTCTTTTAGAGGAGTACTCCAGAGGGCTTGCTTGGCTAGTTGTTGCATTATGGTGGTTGTAACAATGGTTGGGACTGGGATTTTTGGTAGGGCTACAGTTGTGAAGAGGCCATCGCCTGGTGCAAGGAAAGGTTCATTGTGGTCAGCACCTTTGTAGACTTCAGGGTCATCATCCATCATGCTCAGCAATGGGCCAGTCTAAAGAGCTCGGATTGCCATTTCCTCTCGACATTCCTTTTGTAATTTGGCTTGGCACATGTGGCATTGGATGGAGCATCGATTTAGCGTGACCTCCTGTGTTTGTCAGTTTATCTCAGGCTTATGATTGTAGAGCCATGGGTAGCTGAGAATCATCTTGTGTTTCCCTAGATTGGTTACCACAAACATGGCCTGTTCCAAGTGGTCTTGGTAGCCTAAGATGACATCAACCATATGCCAAATCACCCCACCTTTATTTGGGGCACCATTGACATTGTACACTGGTGTGGGTCGTGTCAATGGGTGCATGGTTAGCTTCTCAGCCACTACAAACTTGCAGTCTATGAACAGTCTAGTGGCCCTGCTATCCAGGAGTGCAGTTATGCCCTTGACCTCGACTGTGTTGGTAGTTTCATGCAGGGGGTAGAAGTGCTGTCAGAAGGCTTCAGCGAAGGCCTTCCAGTTGGCATAGAGGGGCCTGCCTGTTTTTGCCTCATGAGCAAACACCCAGCCAGAGAAGGTCACAGCTCTCCTGGTCTTCATGAAGGATATCACCCAGAGGATCTGGGACTGCTCATCGGGAAAGTTGGTGGCTCAGACACTGAGGTAGAGGGTACAGGACTGCATGAATGCTCATCCATTTGTGTGGTTGCTGTCAAAATTAGAGGGCTTGGTGGGCTCCACCATCCATTTTGCAGGCTGCCGAGCACAGGTCAGGAGTAGGGAATGGAACGGGTCACCCACGGGTCAAATGTGGGTGACCCGCACCCGACCCATGGGAAACCCAAACCTGTCAACCCATGGGTTTTTTCCCATGGGTCGACGGGTCTCGGGTGCACATCACACCCGCACGCAATATGTCATGTACGTGGCAGCGCATAAGCATTTGGGCATTGCGTACATCGTGTTTGTCACGGCGCATGCACATATGTTGCATATATCACATACGTGGCGGCGTGTGCACGTATGGGTGTTGCATACGTCGCGTTCATTGTGGTGCATGCGCATAGGGAATAGCATGGGTTCGGCCAACCCGCACGGGTCACCGGGTCAGGTGCCCTTGGGTGCGGGTGCGGGTCAAGTGGAGAGCACCCGTGACCTGGCCCAACCCGGCACGTCAATAATGTACGCGTGCATGTGCACGAGTACGACACCCAACCTGGCACTCGCTCCTGTCATACGTGTGCGTGTACGACACACACGTGCAGCACACACATATGATACGCACACGCGGCACGGGCATACGACACACATGCGCCGCACACGTATGACATGCACGCGCCGACACCAATGAGCCGTACGTGGATGCGTAGAACGTGTTCATCTCGGCGCGTACGTGTACAGCGCGTTCATGTGTGCACATACAACGCATCCATATCGGCACGTTCGAGTCGGCGTGTACGTGTACGGCACGTTCGAGTTGGCGCATACGCGTATGGTGCGTTCGAGTTGGCGCGTATGCGTATGGCACGTTCAAGTCGGCGCGTTCGTGTCGGTGCATGTGCGTACTGCGCGTTCGTGTTGGGGCGTACAGCACGTTCGTGTCGGCGCGAATGCAACGTATGACACAAATGCGCCGCAGGCGTGCGGGTGCGCCACGCACCTGACACCCGTCGACCCGTGGGAAAAAACCCATGGGTTGACGGGTTCAGGTTTCCCATGGGTTGGGTGCAGGTCACCCACATTTGACCCGTGGGTGACCCGTGCCATTCCCTACATGCACATATGTCACGTATGTGGCAGCACGTGCGCATACATTGTGTACATCACGTTTGTCATGGTGCGTGTGCATATGTCGCGTACATGGCGGCACATGCACGTACGGGCATTGTATACATCGTGTTCGTGGCGGCGCATGTGCATACATTGTGTACATCACGTTCATGGTGTCGCGTGTGCGTATGGCACGTTTGTTGCATTCGGGGCGTCACATTCATGTTGGCATATGCATATACGCATAAGTCCCATTTGTGTTGGAGTTGACGCCCCAGGTTGGGCCCAGGTCACAGGTGCTCGCGGCTTGACCCACACCCACACCTAAGGACACCCGACCCGGTGACCTGTGTGGGTTGGCCTGACCCATGCATTTCCCTAGTCAGGAGGCCTGCTACCAGGTTTGTGGTGGTTGCCTGCAGCACATTCAACCTCGCCTCCAGATCCTGCTTTTCTCTCCTCTCTCTTAGTAACTCCTGCTCTATACTGACTAGTTGTTAAGTCCGCGTGTCAGGCACTTAGCTAATACTTCCAAAAGGGCTATCCCGGTTAGTGTGGAAGTCCATAACGGGGCCGAAGACCGAGAACAGAAATCGGACGGACTACGGATGGAGGCAGAAGCGCCGGAAGTTTAGGGTCGGTCGTGGGTTGGTTCGATCCGGTCACTGAAGTGTTTGAGGTCGAAGGGACTTGGCTTCAACTTATGTGTTGCGCCCTCCTCGATCGTCTGTCCCTAATTTCGGAAAGGAGACGGGAGTTTACCGGAAATGAATCGGAAACTAGGTGGTAGACTAAGTCAATATTCGTACTAGCGAACAGTCCAGTCGACTGGGAGACTATATACATGCGACTATCCTTGTACTATCTTTGCCGGTCATAAAACAAGGAGAAAGGGAGTACAAGGGGTCAATAGGAAAGAGGAACAAGGGAGTAAGGTACACGATAGACTGGCACATCGGTTATCAGAATGCGGAACCTTGGTCATGGGAATCGGGATCGGACTAGCGGGGGCTCGGATGGACGTTACGGGGACGGGAACCGCGGAAGGTGATCGTCCGTCCTTCGGTGGTCGGGGAGGTTTCGGAAACGGGGATGGGTGGTTGTGGTGGTTGGTATGGGTTTGTTGGGGGCACGGGACGTAACACTAGTCAGTCTAACAGTTCTTGAGCTGATGGTAAATCCATAAGGGATAGTGTTCTTATAAGGTGAATGAGAAGGGGCTGCCGTTGTCATTGCTTCTGAAGGAATTTGATTCGGAGTCAGTGTCAGGCTCCGGGAATGCCGAGGAGTGGCCAAGTCCTGCAGGCCGGGAGTAGTGGCTTGGCTTCAACGTGCTCATGCGTTGCGCCCTACTTCCCATGCATACCACCAATTTGGGACAGAGGAGATACCCGGGAGAGTGCCGAGGGTGTCGGCCCAGGTAAAGGACTTTAGACAGGAGGAGGGAGGACAAGAAGGTGTAAACCTAGTTGATTTCCAGAACGAAGAACCATCTACATACATTGGCTACTTATATAGGCTAATAAGTGATATGTGGAACAGAGTGGCACAAGGAATGGAGAACAATAAGGTATGAAGAATCATGTGGAGGTATTGTCCACAATGATCAGAAATAGAACAAGGAATGTAGGTGAGAATAGAACAATGAATGTGATCGAGAATAAAAGAGTGAGTGAGAATAGAACAATAGAGAGTGGCCGAACATAAAACAATAGGGCTACTGCCGAGTGACAATGAATAGTGAGTGTCCCAAGGGTAAACGGGCAAGGGGAAGGACAGAGAATAAAAGAATAATAAAGAATAGAGGGGGTGAGATGAGGGAAGTGAACCAAATGATGAACCAAATGTACCGAGCCGAGGCCACACACTGGTGAGGGATGATATGGGTAAGGGTCGGTCAGTCGGTACTGCTGAGTAAATCAGAGCACGGTATCATGGACTTGACAGTCAGACAGTTAGGGCAGCTGGTACTTGTGAGAGAGAGTTTTCTACTATAAGGGCAACCTAAGCAGGCATTCTACCCTTGAGTGGTGCACTGGCAAAGGGGATCCAAAGATTTAGTAGGGCACCTAATTACACAGTAACTAGCATACCTGGTGAAGGGGGATCCAAAAAGAAAACTCTAAGGAACCTTTCACCCACTAACTATAAGTATATAAGTACCGTTGCCATGGTGCTCTGCTCATACCAGGCATTACTCCTCATATCGGCCCAGACCCCGGTATAGCTGGTGACTGACGAGGGCATGGCCTATAGCCACTGTCAATACCCGTTGATAGTGGTTGCCAGTTGTGATGCCCGCTAGATGGGTGTCTTGTTCAGGAGTGGGCCAAACAGATCTCAGTCAGTGGGCATGAATCTTGGGCAGTGCAGTATCGGTCAGGACTTATTATTGGGGGTTCCCCTGAAAAAGGGGCTTTAGGTTTTCCTCTTAGGAATTCCCCCATTGCTAGGCACTTTGTGACAGCTCTCAGGCACTCCTGGGGTTGCCCTTACAGTATCCTGATATAAAAGAAATCCCATACAACATCTTTATCTTTTCATCTGGGAAGGATCCTAGCTGAAGAGTGATGGAGAGTTTCATAGCACAAATGAAACCTTCTATATCTGGCCTATCTCCACTGAACTTCTCTCAATCAGCTGCCTTGATAGTGCAATGAGAGGTGGAGGTTGTCATGGTTTTACTGAAATCCTATCTACCCTAATCTCTGGTTCTGTCAAGTACATATACCAAGCATTGGTTCACTTGGTAGTGCTGACCGAACAATCAGTCTAATTCCACACACAGGTGACCAAGTCATATACAAGTCACTTAGTATGTCAGTCTTGGCTTGGCACATTCATCATTCACACCTCCCACTCCATTCATCATCTACTCCTCCTACATTCATTATCCATTATTCCCACCCCATTTATTCTTTATTTCTTGGCCCATTTTACCTTGGGACATTTTCTATTGTCTTATCCTCAGCCATGTGTCAAGTACACATACTGAGTATCTGGTAACTCGGCAGTGCCAACCAAGCAATCAGTCTATGTCCACGTGCCAGTGACAAAGCCATGTGCAAATCACTTGATACCTCAGTCTCAGCTCGGCACATCCACCATCCACATTCCTCATACCCATCCCTTCTCCACTCCTTCCTCATTCGTCATTCATTAACCCCACCCCAACCACTCCTTATCCCTGTGCCCGTTCTACTTTGAGACATTTAATCCTTGTTCTATCCTCGTCCATGACCCTATTATTTTATAGTCAGTCACTTCCTATTGTTCTATTCTTGGCCACATTCCAATTATCCTATTTGCATTGTTCTAATCTTGTTTACATTCCTTCATTCTATTCTTGATCATTGTGGACAATACCACCACATGCTCTGCATACCTTAGTATTCTACATTCCTTATTCCACATCTCGCTTCTTAACCTATATAAGTAGCACATTCATGTACATACTTTCTCATTCTGGGTATCGACTAGGCTTAGGCCCCTTTACCTTTCCTTCCCTGTTAAAGTCCCCTACTCAGGCCAACATCCTTGGCACTCTCCTGAGTTTCTCTTCTGTCCCAAATTGGTGGCACGCATGGAGAGTAGGGCACAATGCATGACCACATTGAAGCCAAAGCCACTACTACCAGCCTGCAGGACTTGGCCAATTCCTGCCTGCACCTTTGGCATTACTGAACCCTGACACCATGACACTATTGTTTTATATTCAGTCACTTTCTATTGTCTTATTTGTGGCCACATTTCTATTATCTTATTTGGCCACATTTTCATTGTTCTATTCTCATTACATTTCTTTGTTCTATTCCTGAACATTGTAGACAATACCTCCACATGCTCTTCATACCTTATTGTTTTCTCCATGTCTTATGCCACCCTGATTCTACATCTGGCTTCTTAACCTATATAAGTAGTATATGGATGTAGATATCTCCTCATTCTGAATGTTGACTTGGCTTATGCCTTCTTATCTTCCCTCCTCCTGTCTGAAGTCCTCTACTTGGGCTGACACTCTTGGCACACTCCTGGGTATCTCTTCTGTCTGAAATCAGTGGCACGTATGGAAAGTAGGGCACAATGCATGAGTAGGTTGAAGCCAAGGCACCCCAATTGGTCTACAGGACTTGGCCGATTCCACCAGCATCGTGAAGTCAGTACTATTGTAATAGTACTTGGCCCACACATTGTCGGCATTCTCGGTGCCTGACAGGTTGGAACCACATGGATATGTTTCCTCTTCATGACAACTCCATTCGACCCATATGGACATGTCCTTAGTTTCAGCCAATCCACCTTTCTCAGTCTATACAATTCTCAGCCCTCTGACAGACATCACACCTACTATTCACTGGTCACACCTGTCAAGCTTCGGTAATGCCAAAGATGTGGGCAGGTAAGGGCCAAGTCCTGCAGGCCGGAAGTAGTGGCTTTGGCTTCAATGTACTTGTGTGTTGCTAGGGAATGGCATGGGTCACCCACAGGTCAAATGTGGGTGACCCACACCTGACCCATGGGAAACCCGAACCCATCAACCCATGGGTTTTTTCCCATGGGTCGATGGGTGTCAGGTGCGTGCCGCACCTGCATGCACCATAGGCGCATGCGACATATGACACGAATGCACCATACATGTGCGTGACGTAGGACATGAATGCACTGCATGCCCATACGATGTATGACATGAATGCACCATACGTGAACATAATGTACAACACAAACATGCCACACACATGCATGTCATACGTGTGAGCATATGGCACGTTGGTGTCGGCATGTTAGTGTCAGCACATGAGCATATGGCGCATTGGTGTCAGCACGTACGCGTACAACGTATTCATGTCAGCGCATGCATGTGCAGCACATTGGTGTTGACATGTGCATGTATGGCACGTTCGTGTCGGCGTGTGCGTGTGCGGCACATTGGTGTCGGCGCGTGCATGTATGGCATGTTTGTGTCATACGCACGCACGTACGGCGCATTTGTGTCATATGCATGCACATACGGTGTGGTCGTGTTGTACATGTGCACGTGTGTGTCATACACGTGTACATAGTTGAGGCAGTGGGTTGGGCCGGGTCATGGGTGCTCTTGGCTTGACCCACACCCAAACCCAAGGGCACCTGACCCGGTGACCCATGCAGGTTACCCTAACCCATGCTATTCCCTATGCGTTGCACCCTACTTGCCGTGCATGCCACCAATTTAGGACAGAGGAGGTACTTGGGGAGTGCTGAAAGTGCCGGCCCAAGTAGAGGACTTTACAGAGGAGAGAGGAGGTAAGGGGCCTAAGCCTAGTTGATACCCAGCATGAGAGAGTATGTACATGCATGTCCTACTTATATAGGTTTAAGAAGCAACATGTGGAATAAGGAATGTGGGACAATAAGGTATGCAGAGTATGTGGGGGTATTGTCCACAATGAGTAAAATTAGAATGAAGGAATGTAAACGGGGATAGAACAACAAAAAATAGAATAATAGGGATGTGGCCAAGGATAGGACAATAGGGAGTGCCCGACTATAAAACAACAGGGTTGTGGCCAAGCTTATTCTTGGAAACCGCTAGGTCAAACTGTGCCAAAGTGATCTCACACTTCAGCAGGTTATGGGCCCCATGCCCTAGCAACTGACAAAGCAGTACTGAACTTTATTATCACATCCACAACATCAATTTACAATCCATCACATCCTGAACATGTCTAGTTCAACTCCAAGTTTCCCAAAACTCAACAATAGAAATTATGCTACTTGGAAGGACCAAATGGCAGTGTGGGGCCGTAAACAAGGCTAGTGGAGGATAGTGAATGGTGACATCTCACAACCAAGTACCTTAGATACAGATGCTTACCAAAAGTAATTGGAACGGGTGGACAAGGCCGCTGGGGAAATATATCTGGCTATTGAGGATGATCAAAAACACCACTTAGGCGGAGTACTCGATGATCCAAAGAAGATGTGGGAGCTCCTGGAAAGTGGAAACCAGTCAAAGAAACCCAGGACAAGGTTTAACACCTACGATGACCTCTTTTCTGTTAGAAAATTGGAGAACGAGGGGCTTGAAGGGCTTATCGCACGAGTTGCTGAAAGGTTTGAGCTATCAAAGATGTTTGGCCTCAGGGATTTACACTTGATGACCTCGATAATGAGCTACATTCAATGGCCTTAATCCACGCATTACCTGAGGAATACTCTGCCTTTGTATCCTCACTCATGCTTATCGATAATATTGATCGAGCTACGATTCACGAGGCCTTCAGGAATGAACAGTTAAATCGAGAACATTGTTCAGAGACATCAATGGACACTACATCAGCCACAGTACTCACCACTAAAGCCTCAACAACTCATAACTGCAAATTCTGTGGTTACAGAGGCCATATCTTATCCTAGTGCCAAAAGTATATCGCTGCAAAAGCTAAAGCACATAAACCTAGACAATTCCGTCCAACCAACCCAACTCCTGGTTCATCTAGCATCACCGAAAGTGCCACACCTGCGAGTACTACAGCTAGCATCGCTGAATTTGCCGGGAATGCAAGTTATCGTTCCTCTCAGCTGACTTGCACCTTACAAAAAACTTACTTATGGAATGCAGACACAGGTGCCACATCTCATATGACGCTGCACTGACATTGGTTTCATGACTATACCGATCTTTGAGTCCCTATACAACTCACAGACAACACAATCATCTATTCTAAAGGTGTTGGGAACATAGTATTTCACCTGGTCATTTCAGGAAGAGTGGCGAGATCAGTCGAGTTCACACGAGTACCTCATGTCCCTGATTTACAGAATAACCTCCTCGCTGTTCTGTATTTATCAGGCCAGCATGGTATTCATGTGCATATTTCTCCAACTGAACTCTCAATGATATTCTCACTTGGGGAAGAGAAACTATTTGTCGCTCCAATCAACAAGGATAACTCAGCATTCCTTGCAGGAACCACTGAGAAGTTCACAGAACATGCTTATCGCTTGGCATCAACACTCCCTGCTGACAGAAACCTCTGGCATCGTCGTTTTGCTCATCATGGACATGATGTGGTCAACAAAATCATTAAGGATAAGCTAGTAACAGGTATGCATATCAATACACATACAAGGCCAAACTCAATATGCAAACCTTGTTTGGCTGGAAAAATGAACGCAAAACCCTTCGCAACTTTTTCAAGTTGTGCAGAGAACCCTCTTGATCTTATTCATACCGACCTGCATGGCCCTTTTAGAACAGCAACGCACTCAGGGTACCGATACTGGATAGTATTTGTTGACGACAACACTTGTTTCCGAGCTATACACTTCCTCCATACTAAGGATCAGGCTTTTGAAGCATTCAAATGCTTTAAGGCAAAGGTTGAAAATCACTGGAATCGAAAAATCAAAGCAATGATTGACGATAAAGGTGGAGAATATATGTCAAAAGCCTTTCTTACCTTCACCAATGCATGTGGCATTGAACGTCTGCACACAGTTCGAAATCAACCGCAACAAAATGGAGTGGCAGAACATGCAAATTGTACAATCGAAGAACATGCTATAGCCATGCTCTATGAAGCTAATTTACCTGCGTCATTCTTGGGAGAAGCAGTTGATACTTACATCATGCTTCAGAACAAATGCCCAAAAAATTCCCTATCAGAAAAGACACCATATGAGCTCTGGTACAGACAAAAACCAGATGTCTCAAACCTTCGAGTGTGGGGATGCTCAGCATATGTTCATGTGCAGAAAGACAAACAAGTAGGAATCAACTCACATATGGAGAAATGCATTTTCCTTGGCTACCCAGATGGTTTCAAGGCATGGAAGTTTTACAACCCTGTTACCAAACGTGTTGTCATAAGCGAGCGGGCTGAATTTGATGAACACTACTTCCCAGGACTCAAACAGACTTGGAATCAACCAATCACCTCTGCTACATCCCCACTCACAGTTAGGGAACGGCACGGGTCACCCACGGGTCAAATGTGGGTGCCCCGCACCCGACCCATGGGAAACCCGAACCCG
>QLPI01004802.1:0-15425 GCA_003314275.1 Chroogomphus rutilus | reverse complement strand
TGACATTATGCTACAGAACTAGTCTCTATATATACTAATTCTAAGCTGATTATGTAACTTCCCAATAAGGCAAGACTTTCCTGAAATTAGTAGAAGGGTGTGGAAAGGAATGGAAAGTCCTGGAAGCCTGTAGAAGTTACGAGTCACCCTGTAGTCACTAATGAGTCATATTCCCATGGCTGGTAGTCTCGTGACTGGTCAAGTCACAAAATATTAATAGTAAGTGAGTCATGCTTCTGGGCTGACCTTGTATGTAACAGTTATTATGTAAACCCAGGAATTTGTTGTACAATGTAGTCTTGAGAACTTGAGCCAGCAGTTTGGCACCAATTTCCATGTGTAATTGTTTGGCGCCTGGCTGTGGGTCCTTGTGGGTCCAAATAGGAATAAGTGAAAAATATATGTGTTTTTTGGAGGTTTTCCTTGAGCTTGAGGACTTTGATGATTTAAGAGTTAATTACTTGTAGGTAATTCACTCTTAAATGGCCAGTGTCAAGTACACATACTGAGACCCGTCCATTCGGCATTGCCAACCGAGCAACCATCCTATATCCATGACCAAGTGTCCACGCCACATGCATAACTCTTGGTACACCGGTCTCGGCTCAGCATGTCCACCATCCACACTCCTTGCCTTCACCCTTCGGTCCATCTCCCCTCGGGACCTCCTGTCCTTGTATTATCCTCGGTCACGACTCCATTGTTTTATACTCGGCCACTCCCTATTGTCCTATCCTTGTCCATGTCTCTATTATCTTATCCCTTATTGTTTTATCCCTGTTTGCATCCCTTCATTCTAATTTTATCCGTTGTGGACAATAACCACATGCTCTGCATACCTTGTTGTCTCACATCCTTTATTCCACATGTTGCTTCTTAACCTATATAAGTAGGACATGCATGTACATATTTCCTCATTCTGGGTATCAACTAGGCTTAGGCCCTTCTACCTTCTTCTCCTCTGTAAAGTCCTCGACTTGGGCCGGCATCATCAGCATCCCCCTGAGTACCTGCCTGTTGCAAAACCAGTGGCACGCACAGCAAGTAGGGCGCAACGCACGAGTACGTTGAAGCCAACACCACTACTCTTGGCCTGCAGGACTTGGCCATAGTCCGCCCAACCTTTCGACAACACCCCTCGGCAGTACCGAAGTCTGTCAGTACCCGAAGCTTGACAAGGAAACTCATTGCTGAGTACCAAAAGGATACTGCAACAAATAGGATACTCCTACACCAACAATTCTATTCCATCACCCACGATTCATTTGCTTCAATCTCAAATTTCATCGAAGGAGTCCTCACAGTTGCTCGCAGATTAGAAGCTATTGGCCACAAATCAGATGATCTTGAAATTACTGACAAAATCCTGATTGGGTTGCGCCCATCTTGGGCTCCAGTTTGCACAGCGCTTATGCTGTGGACAATTTCCCCAACTATTGATGAGGTTGCCTCAGCACTCAAACAGTATCAGGCCAATGAGATGGGTGTGAAATGGTGGTAAAGAAGGAGGAAAGAGAATCAGCATTGATTGCCAGAGGAAAGCATGGCATTTTAGGATCCAAGGAGAAAGCTGATGAAAATGATGATGACTTCAATTGGGGGAATACAAGGAACCGTGAGGGGGTATGTTATAGGTGTGGATGCCCTTGTCATATTGCACAATTCTGTGTTGTGAATACCCAGAGGAGGTCAAGTGGTGCATTCTCAACCACTCAGCTCACATTGCAATGCTTGATGGTGATGACAACCTATTTGCATTTGCAGCTGCTGAAGGTACAAGCACAATTCCACTTCATAAACCAAACAGCAATCCCTTGCTTATTATACCCAAGAACAAAAAGGAGAAACACCAGTTGAAAACCAGTGATCCTGAGTTGGTCAATTTTTCATTCTGATTTCTCTTGTTTTTTTTTTGTCCATTCTATCCTACACTCTCCTTTTATTGATTTTATTATGGGGGTGTCGGCCTCAGGGGGTGTGTTGAAATATTTCGTTGAGGTGTTGAGGCCGACCTCGGTTAAACACCGGAAGTAGCTAGACTCCGCAGAAAATTTTTCATGTAGTGACGTGACGTGTCACATACACACTTTTTGCGCCTCTATTTCCAACATAACGCGACATGACAATGTCTGCTTCCGAGACGTCGCATGGGCGCATAAGTCACCATTTGACTACTTAAAAACAATTGGTATCAAGGTTGTAGTTGAGCCTCACTCTTAAGGGACTCAGCTTAGACCGACACTCTACTCTTTGAAACGCCTACGGATACTAGTCCTTCAGCTGGGCCATCTAAGTCCTACGCCAAAGTCATCAAAGAACGTCCCCACCTCACCCAGAGTCATCGTCTCGCCTGAAAATAGAAGTTATTCCTCGTGATGACGACTGGACCGATGTTTCTTCTGTGACTGTGCGTCGGGCAACTAGTAGCTCTTCAGCTCTCTCTGACTCTGAAATATAGCCATCGCCTGCGACCATAGCAACGCTCTTAACCGTCCAGCCAAAGTTAACCTGCCTACTGCCCTTCAGTTGGCGGCGGATACACTAGAAGACGTACCATGGATCAAAGAAAACAACGATACGCGTCTTTCACATGCCTTCGTCGAAGCATTGTGACCGATCTCGTTGGCGGTACACCAACTATTTGGGTTCCCCTCGTGTTTTACACGAGCCAAACAGTTGGAGATTCTTGCCAGGTGACTGGCACTTGTCAGCAGGTTCATCACCAAAACCCCGATGTGTGGCACACCCTACTGCTACACTACTATAGATCGGGAGAGTAATAACTATACGTTTGAGATCAACCAAAGAAGAGGTGCTAAGTGGTGCTAAAGCTTGAGGATGAGGATACGAGTTACATTGATACCTCAGTCGCTATATTTTCTTCGTATGGCTTCTGTCGCAGATGATGGTTACTTTTGACGGTCAGTCTGGAGTTATAACTTTTTACTTTATTATACGCGGGATATACCGGACGTATGTATCAACTGAAATACGCACACACAAAGAGGGAGAGAACTGTGCAGGTAGGAGGAAAGAAGCAGTGAGCATCAAATAGAAACACTCAAAACATATTGACATTCGATGCAGTGTTTTACAACATCTCGTATAATACATCAGAACAAGACATTGACTGCCAGAAATTCGATTCTTTCCCACAAAGGCGGTGAGCGGTGCAATGCAATGAGTCGTTGATGATTCGACTCGGACATCAAATGAGCATCTTATGCTCTGTCTATTTAAGCTCGACACTAGCAACTCTTTCATTTTTTCAAAAAAGTATCCATTCCGCGACTAAGCTCTCTCTATTATGGCTACGGATAGCTCTACTACTTTCCCTGCGTTGCCTAGTCCATCTAAGACCGAGCGACCTCCACCTCAAACAAAAAAGAAAAAAAAAATCGTCATGCCCCTTGCGGTTCGAGAATCCTATTCTTCGCGATGACGAGTGGACGCTGTCTTCGATGACTTCATGCGGGTGGCCAGGGTCGGTGGACACGGGATGTATGATGTATAACATTTGTTACTCTCTGCTCTTTCATACAATAGGATAGCCTTTGCAACGGACGAAACAATTCCTCTATATCATCCCGCCGAGGACGGAGCGCAAACGCCTTTCGATATGGTTGCGGAGACGCAAGAACTTAAAAAAAGACCTTCCATCGATAGATGAGGATACCGACACTCGCGGGCCGAATCCTTTCGGGGAATGAAGCATTGTAACCGATCCCGTTGGAGCTACACCAACAGGTATACTAGCCAACAGTACCCTCCCATGTTGGAGCCTGTTGACCTGTCAAAGCCTTGGAAACGATTTCCAGGTGAATAAAACATGTCAGGAGGTCAAACGGCACCACGACTAACAGTCGTGAACGACATCAGGTGCACCATTACGGACGTCTTAGAACGTACCATTACCATTACCACCATCCTAGAATGGGCCATGGTTAGTTTTCAGAATTCTGAGAGTTGAAAAGGTAGCTGCACGAGGTTAAGAGTTCTCTGAAGAAGGCGGAGGACCTATTTTGAGAATGTAAGTACAGTGTGTCGGCACATTAAGAGAAAATTTCTGACCTGATTGTTGTTGCTTTGTCCCCAGTCTACAGACTTGCAAACACTTCAGGCACTGATCATTGGGTACTCGGATGGCACCTGTATGCCGTGGACTGATACGCACAGCACACAAACCAGCATGCTGCGACGAATCTGAGGTGATTGAATGGCAAACTGAATCGATACCCAAAACCAATGTCAACAATGAAGAGGAGGACGTGTACACGTGTGGTGGCGTGTTGGGGAAAATAAGAGAGCTGAAAATTATTAACAATTGGGTGTGAATGGGACCTCATTGAGTGGCAAATGTGGAGTGCGATTTCAAACAACACAGACAACAAAAAAAACATTCGTGAGCAACAAACGAAGTGGAGGTTGCTAGGAAGAATGACTGATCCTCTTGCGTTTCCACCCACATATCTGTCTGGATACATGTCTCAAACTTTGTCGAAATTCGAGCAAAGAGTGGAGACATACGTGTAGAGGCGGCTCCCAAGAGTCTTAAGTGTTCAACACAATACTCACTTGATGAACGAGCGGCCCACCCTGCCCTTCATGATCTGTGTGATAGCTCTTTACTCTCGAGAGATCGAGGTATATATCGCCCATTGTTGAGATATATTGGTGGCGGGAGCGGTGTTGGGTTAGTGCGAGTCCGCATGACCATAAACCTTGTTAGAAGTACTATATAGTGATTGTAGTATTACGTAGTTCCTTGGTTATTTCTAGCCCAGCACTCCCAAGTCGGGTGTGCACCTTTGCACCCTCCTCTATGTCCTGATCCCTTTGTAGCACTGAGATCTGTTACACCAACTCCTTGAAACTTTCAGCCGAGGTTAGAGTTGGGTGACCTGAAGGGAAGGATGTCAAGGAAGTGATTCGTACTCGATCCTAGCTGTCAACATTTCTCGCACGCAGGCTGCCTGGAAGCTCCGAGATGCCTATAATGACACGCCCGTGAATACCACAATAACCGACACAGGTTTTGTTTAATGTATTTATTTTACTCTATAGCAAATATATATATTTATACTTAGCAATGCGTGATCGCTTGAGAGTCTATCATACAAATCCGAACACAAAGCGAGTAGTTGCGACGTTGGATGGAGATGAGTTATCCCCTGTCAAATATGTTGCACCCGATGTCTCCGACATCTCCCAGCGACTTGGGCACGAGCTTGCTTGATGACTCGATTCTGCATCAAATGACTCAGTGCATCACAATGACTGACTTGTCTACTTAGAATTTGAGGGAATAGCCTCTCATTTTAAAGCCCACTCATTCACTATCAACTCACCAGAGTTTAAATCAACCTTGAGTCCCGCGATGAGCATAAATATAGATACGTCTTCTCCATCGGGGCCGGCCAAGTCCTACGCTCAAGTCGTCAAAGATCCTGCCCCACCTCTGACCAAGTCACCATACCCTTTGCACATCACAAAAGTCATGCATCGAGATGACGACTGGACAGACGTGTCTTCGGTAACTTCATGCGGGTGGCCAGGAACAGTGGATACAGAATGTACGTTAAATGAACCTTCATCGCTGTCTTCCTTTCTAAACAATAGGATAGCCGTTGCAGAAAATGAAATTGAAAGCAACCCTCTCGACCGCCCATTCAAACGCGAACGGCGAACCGCCCGCGATACCATTGCGGAGAGACCAGAACCTGAAGACGAAGACGTACCATGGATAGATGAGAACATCGACACCCGCGTGCCGCATGCCTTTGCTGGACAAATCAAGTACTGTAACCGATCCGTTTGGAGGTACACCAATATGATATCCAGCCCCATCTGGCTCCGTCCTTTCCTGGTTCCTCGCGATCAGTACACACCCTGCAACCCTGATAAGCCTTGGAGGGGGTTTCCAGGTGAATAAATATTCTTCATGAGGTAGAACGAGCGATGACTGATGGGCCGGAAGGCTATCGGATTCTTCATAACCGTGGTAGGATCGGCAGCCAGCGTCAGGTTTTCGAGAAAACATATGTGAAGGGGGAATTGGCTGAAGTTAAGAGCTCCCTGAAGGAGTTGGAAGAGCTGTTCTGATAAGGTAAACAAACAGTTCAACTCCAGAGCATATGTGCGAGTCATGGGTTTAACGAATGCTGCATCTCCTCCCACTGTATAGGAATACTTTACAAAATAATCAATGCTTTCGGTTGTTGTGACTCAGATGGAATCTACCAATCATGGACTACTGTGGCGCTGCCATTGCCATCTCGCTGAAGTTAAAGTAGTTGACCAAACACTAGGGAAGAAATAGATGTCGAGGAGGACGATGACGTAGAAACCATGGTTAGGTATAGCTTATCGTTGTTTAATAATTACGCAACTTACATGTTGACGTCAACCTACCACAAGCTGGGACAAGAGTTGGATGCTAGTTTTCCGAGATATAAAAGGTCAAGTTTCTGTGAAAACATGCTTGACGCAGTTTCCCCAAGTGGTGAATTCATGAAATGTGGGAGTTAGCATGGCTTGCGGCAACGTGGTTATCTGTTCGAATAACTTTGGTGAATGTCAGACTGAGGAGGTACATATAACAGAGAAACGAGAAATGAAGCAACATAATACCACGAGGATCATAAATCTTGTCACCGCTGTTGCCGAAAGGCGATTATTTTGAAGTATATTTTTCAAGACCTTCATACTCAAGAGTAGATAGGACCAGCACTCAGACACCTCACTGTTGCTGATGATTTAAGCAGAAGAGCGAATACCAAATTGAACGGCAGATGATCGTCGATTCTTCGGAGAACCCTATGTTGGGCCTGAGGCGAGAGTGAAATGGTTAATGACAAGGACTTCACATATCATTACCACAAAAGCGATATGGAGTACCATGAATGCTCCATGTTGCCCAGCGCAATTGGTATTCATATTATGGGACAATTCGGTCGATAAAAGCATGCAGCATGCTTGTTCTAGGATGGCTGTGGTTGCAATCCGTGTGGTGCATGTAACCGAAGAATGACGATGAACCGTGCTCAACATAACAAGGGCGTTCTCAGGAGATGTCCAGCACAGTTAGCAACGGTAACGAGAGCGGATAAACAACAAGAATGACGGTGCAGTTTGCTGTTGAAAGGTGAAGAATAAGGACGTCCTCACCTCAAAAGAAGATGCTCAGGCTCAGAGCGGTAACAGGCGCCTCGCCCAGAAGCATAGGCGAAAATGAAACGTCAGCAAGGGACGGATGACGTCATCCAATTCTTGGCTGCATGTCCTCTGTGCGATCCATCCCTGTCCAATCCCAAGTTGCGGTGACACAGGCAAGTGCATTGTGCGACGAGTCAGCAGCGCGCCCTTCTGACATTGTGCCACCCAGCTCTATCGCAAACTCGAAATCGTTGGGAAAGGAGCATATGGGTCTGTACACCGTGGCATCCACATACCTACCGGTGACGTTGTCGCACTTAAAATCATCAACCTCGACACACCCGACGACGATGTCGAGGACATACAACGCGAGGTCGCTCTTCTTAGCCAGCTGCGAGGTCCTGGAACGAACAACATCACCAAGTACTACGGTTGCTATCTCGATGGGCCCCGTGTCTGGATCGTCATGGACTTTGCCAGCGGCGGCAGCGTGCGCACCCTCATGAAGGCCACTAAAGGAAACGTCATCGAGGAGCGATACTCAGTTATCATTGTCCGCGAGCTCCTCGTCGCCCTCGCGTACCTCCACAAGTCGGGCGTCATTCACCGTGACATCAAGGCCGCCAACGTCCTTGTCACAGACCAAGGACGCGTTCTTCTCTGTGACTTTGGGGTGTCTGCGCTCCTCCCTACTACGCAGTCTAAGCGCACCACGTTCATCGGGACCCCGTATTGGATGGCGCCCGAAGTCATCACGTCTGGCTCGCTGTACGATGCCAAAGCAGACGTGTGGAGTCTCGGAATCACTCTCTACGAGATGGCAACTGGATCTCCGCCACACTCTAACCAAGTCGAGATGCGCGTGCTTACACTTATTCCCAGCACCAAGCCCCCCAGGCTGGCGGAAAACGAGGGAAGCAAGGACATGAGAGACTTTCTTGCTACTTGTCTCAAGGAGCTTCCTGGGGAGGTGCGTGTACATCTATCTATTATTCATAAAGACACTTATAGAACTACCAGCGTGCGACGGCGGAAGAGCTTAGCAAGGCCAAGTGGATCAAAAGCGCCGCAAAAACACCCGTCTCTATCCTCAAGGAGCTCATTACACAATACAACGTCTGGTCTCGCGCCGGAGGTGTCCGTAAAAGCTTATTGAACGATAACAACCCAGAGGATGACGATAGGTATGAAACGGTTTTACGTGCACATTCAATCAGCCTGACTTATCCCTTCAGCATCCGCACTGGAGTCCGAGAAAGCACCTGGGAGTTCGACACTGTCCGCGCCCGATCATCCTCTGCCGACCACTCATCACATGCCTCCGACTCTGACGACCCACGCGTCGACACCACACCGACGCCTGGGCGGGACGACATATCTCCGCCCCGCGTTCCCCCTCGTTCATTGCGTATGCTCTTTCAAGACGCCGATAAACCCAATGCTGGTATGGACCCATTCCGCATCCAGCAATTGCCGCGTATCACTACACCTGTTCCGCCCTCCTCGTCTCACCATTCTCCTGTCGATCCCCCGCGCGACAGCGACAAGACCGTCAAAGTCCCGCCCTCACAGTCTTCGTCATTAGAGACGCCCTCGACTCCTCCCGTAACTCACTCTACATCGCCATCGCCATCACCCTCACCTTCGTCACGCAGTCAGCCATCGACAGCACGCCAGCCCACATTCGCATTCCCTCCTCTCCAAGCTCCCTCCACGGCGACTCCCCGTGCTCACTCGCGACACCGCATGCACACGCCGTCCTCGTCCGAAGAGGAGAGCTCAGAACAGCAGCACCGGTCTGCACGCACACCGACGTATCGCGAAGTCCGAAACAGCCGTGGTCTCCCTGATATCTCTATACCCCCCAACTTCCATACCCAACTGCCCACCGGCGATCTGTCCCCGGTCCGTTCACCCTCGCCGGCATTAGCGCCATTCCCTACCGCCAGCGGTGGCCGAACCGATTCCATTGCGTCAGGATCCTCATCATCCACCATCCGGCGTGTGCGGAAAGTCGCAGTTGCATCACCCGTCAATTTCCAGTTCCCACCGACATCGCGTGCTCGAAGCAGTTCATATAATATAGCTGTACCGCCAGTAGCGGCGGTGGCTTCCTCATCCCAACTTGCCTCCTCACCCGTCCAAGCGGAGGTTGAGTTGGATGTCCCGCCAACAGAGTCCTCCCCGTCCCCGCCATCCTCCCACCAGACCACCCACTCCCTCGACAACCGCACCGCCATGCGTCCCGCGCCCCTCAGTGGCCTCTCCCCCTCTCCCGCGCCCTATCCCCCTTTCTCCCGCGCCCACAGCGCGACACCTGCCGGCGGGCGCTCTGCAACTGTACCATCATCCGGACATGGACACTATGGACACGAACAGGGTGCAGCACTCTCGCGGGGGCCGTCGCTCAACCGACAAGGCTCGGTCGCAGTGATGGAGACGGTGCATGCATCTGCACCTGCGCCGCCGATTGTGGCACCATTGCGGGTCCCACCGCGCAGGATGCGGAGTGGGAGCGCAAGCGCTAGTGGCTATCGGAGCGAGGGGGATGCAATGGGGATGAAGGCGCCGCCTATTGCATTGAAGGATGTTTTGAAGGTGTGTTTTCTGTGCTTGCATTTTTTATTGTATTGGGAGTGTGTTCAATGGCTTGTATGCTGATGTGCGTGTGCTTGGGTGTGTTCTTGGTGTGATAGATGAGTCCGCTGCCCATGGATTCGAGTGGCGGAATGATTGATTTACTACCTCCTTCGCCCTCTGTGGCGTCACCCATGCATCGCCCCTTTGCGCTTCATCCCATCAATACAGGGTATAACGCTGGGGAACATCACAGCTCGGACGCGCACTCATATGCTCACCTGCACCCGCAACATCCCTACTTCCATGCCAATGCGAACTTGAATGCCAACTCCCACGCCGATACCACACCCACGTCGACGCCGACCCCGACGCTCATCACACCACCCTCCATCCGACCGCTTGATTTCAATGTATTTGTTTCCTCCCCCGCCGCAACGCACGTCGAGCTCGCGCGTACAGTAGATGAACTGTTGCGGTGGCTGGCGGTGGTGGAAGGTGGACTCGCGGGGGTGTTGGAGAGGGTCTATGCGGGAGTGGGGGGAGAGGGAATGAGGGGGAGGGAGGTTATTCGTGAGGAAGGAGAGGGGGATGAGGTGGGGTGTTGGGAGAAAGACAGTGAGAAGGACAGGGACAAGGACAGGGAGGGCGGGAAGGAGCGGGAGAGGGAAGCTAAGAGGGAGGGAGGTCGACATGAAGTTGGCACGACTTGACGTGGTGTGGTTTGGTGTGCGCGATCGATATGTGGTTTGGGTTTAGGCGGATAAAATTACCATAAAGCGCTCCTTTTTGTTTGTCTTGTTCAAAAGCATACATATGTGGGTGGTTTGGTATGAAGGCCTATTCGACGTTGTATTAAGAGAAATTTTGTGCAATATCAGTGAGTAGTCCGAGGCGAGTGTTGTGCGCACCTTATAACCTCCTCGCTCACCGTACTTATCAAATGGGCCTACACCGGTACTGATTTCACTTCTTGCCGCCACGAGGTCGCTGACATTCCCTATCTCACAAAACATAGATATCGATTTAATGATCTACAAGAAGTAGCTTCCACCATCTTTACAACTATCACAAGATTTAACGGAGTGCATTATTTCTGTAAAAGTACAACGATTGGCACTACTTAATCAACGCATCAGGCTAATTTCAGATATCAAAACGGTAAGATCCTTACATCAACAAAGACAATCCCTAGCTCTACACCCACACGAAACTACTGGCAGATGGAATGCTAGTGCTCTTAGCAACTTCCTCCATATTTGCGCCGAATTGGAACCGCTGGAACACCTTGACCCCACCACCCTTGTTCCCGCCTGCAACGAGATATTTTCCACTAGGCTCGATGATAAAGTCTTGGAGGTCCTGCAACCCCGTGAACACATGCCTCACGAAGACGAGCTGACCATCTGAGGTAACGCGGAAGATCGCGATGCTGTCGCCTGAGTTGCAGAGTTAATCTATTGTTGAGGACACTGGCGATACTAAAGCACTGAGCTTACCGAGTGCGTCTGGACGACCGGCGACCTGTCTGTTCGACGCATAAATGTATTGTTCAGGGAAGTCCTTGTTGATGGGAGTAAGAAGGATCTTCCCCGCTGCATAGTTGCTTGGGTTGGCGTTAGGTGGGAGGGTAGATACCCTGGAGATTAAGGGCGAGGTTTGGGCCGAGTTGGTAGGGATCTTCTGAGAAGTTATGACCAATGACTTCTCGTTCAAAATGTAAATAATTTCCTCTTTGACACCGATTAACTTGGTAGGACAGCAAGGCATGTCGCATACATACTGAGGACTGCAATGCTGCGGGGTCCGGTGCCCACGGGCTGAGTGATCCAGTTCCAGATCTTCCAGATTCGGTCCGAACCCTTGATGATTCTCCAAATCCTATCAGAACCCTTTGCACAGCATCAACATCAATCATCAGATTCACAGTATAAAAACCACTCACAGGATCAGCGACGAAGAGCTCCTTCCCCACTTCCATGATTTGACGCGGAGGGCTCTGAATGCGTCGTCCTGGCTGAGTGAAGTCGATAAGAGAGAGTTTCTCGTTTGGCACGAAGTTGAGGAGATCATCCTTTAACGGGACGACCATGCCAGTGCCTTCTTTGGACTATAAATACTCTCCGTTCAGTGGTTGCATTCCCAAGACACGTGACGCAACAAACTCACGTTGATGACAGCAACTTCCTTGGAGTTTCTGAGGGGTAGGAGATACGCAGGATCTCCGCCTGTGGATCTGCTGTCGACGCGTTGCACTTGTCCTTGAGCTCCAATGGTGAACGTGAGAATTTGACCTTTCATGACATCGTTCACGGCACTAGACGGCTGTCAGAGATCAAATACTCTCACTTATGGGTTACTCACTAAAGGACACTGGAGTTATACGGACTGCGCTGGATCCAGCTAGGAGATTTTCCAGCGGGTGACTGGGTGGTAAGAGACAACGTTCCCATACCGCCCGTCATTGGGCCACCAGGCGTGAAGGTAAAGGCCGAAATAAAGGATGTCAAGCCACCTGCAAGGATTGTGAAGTTCACCATTCTGGACTGAGGAACAAGAAAGAGGACTCACCAACTGGGATCTTTTATAGAGAAATGTGGGGCAGTAACAGATAGGGAAGCAGGAGTGAGGGTGGAAAGCCGAAACGTTTTCGAGGAACGACGAACCTGTATTCAGAAAAATTTCCCGGATACACTGGCATAGGGCCGACTTGATGTCGCGCGATTATCGACACCAAAATATAAAATGTCCTTTTGGGGGTAGAAGTAAAAGTCACAAGCCGACACTTACCCCGGGAACTAATAAATGAATTTATACATTTTCCCGGATACATCTCTCGATGTGAACTGACCAGCTGGAATTTTTCGGCAGATGCTCAAGGTCAGGACGTTCCGCATGATCAGGGATGTGATTACTTCGATGAGTTCCCCTTTGCTTAAAAATACCCCCTCTGAAAACGGACTTTTCTCCGTTGTGTGAGGAAGCTATGTCGTTTTGTACATCTCCACACAAAAATGTTTAGATTTTGCTGCATGCAGTAGAAAGAAGGTAGTTAATCAAGGCTGATGACCAACGGAAGTCACGTGATTCATTGTAAGGAGGTGGACCTCAAGCTAAATGTGCCACCTGTTTACTCCTAGGAAATTTTGGTAAGTGTCGGATATATTACTGAACATGTGCCATGTCGCCTGTCAAATGGTAGGTATATTTGTAAAGCTTTGATATATGTAGATCAATCCTCTCCAAATCCTAGTCGGTAACTCCTGAAGCGTTCAGGTATGGGGTAAAAACTCTCCTTTTTACATGCTCTCCGCATTGACCAAAATGTCTCCTCGACCGCAGTTGTATGCATGGGAGCTATATTCCGGTTCTCCTGATCACGTCCATCGTACCTGCATCCGCATCCGCACTCCTCCCTATCCCTTGGCAACTGCAACCACCCGCTAATATTATATTTCACGCTTCGAGCATATTACCGTGCATTATTATAGTTAGTATGAATTTAAGTATGTGTTTAACAGAAAATCTATCTTATTTATCGAGAAAGACATATGAAACTAATCTCTTGGTGTCTAATACGTTTCGGATCGAGCCTCGTGGTCTCAGGAGGGGGTAAATAATTATGGCTTCAAACGGGTCAGCGGTATCATATACACATGCTACCATGCGAGTGTCGCGATCCTGGCAGGTGGCTTGACCATATCGGCATTTCTTTCACATATGAGACAGGCGTCCACTCACAGGTAATTCTCCTAACTGGATCCAACATACCCCCCAAACTACAATATCCGTATATATAGTCATAATCGATCCCGAAATCATCTAGTGCCGTTAACGATGTCCTAAACAGTCGATTCGCCTGTTTCACCGCTGGCGATCAAGGACAAGCCCAACGTGTCGCCGGAAGATTCACGGGTGGAGAAACCCCTCAGAAAATTGGTGTAGTCAATGTCCGGATGGAGCTTCCCTTCTCAGACACAAGGAATGCCTTAGCATTTCGTTATAGCCACCACCATCCTTCGGCTCTCACCGTTCCAACGAGTAGCTCTCGACCTTTTCTTATCACTCCCATGTGCGTTTTGCTATCTCAAACTACTATTACAACGAGAAGATTTATATATACACCTCTCTTCCAGTAATGTGGTTTTTTTTATAAGGGCACCTTTCATATGCACCAGGCAAGCGTTCCTCTGTTCACCAGATTGTTCAACGGACATCGATAATTCGTTCTTCAAAGAGTCTACAATACCCATATGCTGTGTCGTATTCTATATTCAATGGGTGACAATAGTTGTCCGACAGGGACTCATATTATAATATGGGCTGTCCAGTAAAAAGTGGTATGTAGCAATAGAACCCGTGGTCCATAATTCTTGAGAAAAACTGACGACTCTATCAGGTAATGCCAGCAGAGGAATATTAAACATTATTTGGATCGTAATGTTGAGGAGGGAAGACATGGAGTCCTCTGCAGGGGAAGTAATTTCAACAAATATTTTACATATGCAGTGCTTAGTGTCAGACAATGGATGCGTCTTGTGGGCGCATCCATTGATGTTCTACTCAAGCTGCGCTTTTCCATTCCACATCCTTTTCTATTATCCCAATTCGCTCCCATTGAGTATACATACTATGGTAGTTAGCTGAATGTTCCCTCAGTCGAGTTAATACTGATCCACCGAAGTGAGGCGTGTATTCTATGTTATCTACATTGATCGCTCACATACATCCTATACTTGTAGTTACCTATTTAGATATTGCTCAATCCTAGTCGAGTTAATACTTATCCCGACTGAGTTACCTATCTCGATTTCTATATATAATGCGAACTTAGAGTAGCTGATCCACCCGTTACTGGGTGTCTCGTTAATGGCACAGCAACACTGGTAGTCTTAGCACTTCGAGATTTCCTAATTGAATTTCAGGGCAGCAACTATCAAGGTTGTTACTCTATTTACAGCAAAAAAAATCAAACATCACGAAGTTTGTCGTCTGGATTAATCGAGTCAGTATAGCAGCCTACCAACCGCGGTGCGTATAATCAGTCAAAATATCTCTGGCTGAGTCCTGCATGGTCCTGAACTGAATGTCAAGAATCCTTTTTTCTTTAGACATATCAACAGTAATTGCTCGTTGTACAGTTCCAGTAGCGCCTTTGGAGAGAGAATGCGTGGTGTACGGGGGTGGTGATAGTGAATTTGCACAATCAACTAAAATGAGAAACAGAATATATGTCGAATCTTTTCAAAAACAAAAGAAGAAGAAGAAATCAATACGTACCCCAATCTTGCCAAACCATCGGCCCTGCGCATACCATGATCCGCTCGCCACCCGAAGTAGGGACCTCCAAGGATCGTACATGAGCCTCAGCAATGTCTCGCACGTCGGTCCACGCATGTCCGGGAGTGGTTAGGGGTGAGCCTCCCATAAAGTCCCCTTTCACGATGGCATTATACCAGAATTTACTCGATGAGTTTAATGTGTCGACATCAGTTACTGCGTGTATCACCGGCTGTGATAAGTGTTAAGTCATTTCGTTTGAGTCACATATGCTAATCAGTTCACGCACGCCAAACACCCATGGAGGGTTGATAGTAGTGATGTCCCAGTTGACCTCCGTTTTATGGTTTCCATAAAAAGCCCAAGCAGCTTCAGGTGAGAAAAAGGCCTTAAATAGAATCACCACAGCACCT
>QLPI01004801.1:0-18524 GCA_003314275.1 Chroogomphus rutilus | reverse complement strand
TGTCATACAGCTAATCCTGTACAGATTCCAACATAGCGACTGAATCATATATACATCTGTCACCCGATTGGGATCATGACTGTGCACCGAGGTCGGCAAGTCTCTGATTCAGAACTTAACTGTTTATGTAGTCAGAGACACCACATAAACGCAGTCCTGTTCAATTTTCATGCGGTGCTGGCAATTCTAGCTTGTTGCAAGCGTAGCAACCGGAGTAATCGTGAAAAGTGCCAAGGAGAGGATCTCTTGCGTGTGACATTCAATCAGGCTAAGAGCTTGTGGCAGTACACTCTTCCAATTGTAGAAATCACTCATTTGATATTTTTTCGTATATGTGTGGATTTGCGCCCTGATGCCCACCGTACCTATAAGCAAAGGGAATGTCTACATAAATCTGTCGTGTAACATCTATAGGCACCTCATTATCTCTGTGGTGAGTAGCCATCTCTGTCGTCACTACGACATTCGCACACGATAGCTACAATCCCCAGGAATCGGAAATCCCCTCAGCACCATGGTAACAGAAGTGTACCCCACCGGGATGGTTTGCTAGCCAGGTGATGGGTCCACTCTGCTTCCCTTCTTCCATCCTCCTTCTGTGTTTACTTCATCCTATTCCATATTGACCCTCTTTCTTCACCTTACTTCATCGTAGTTTTATTTTCAGGGGCAGAATATTTGATTAGTCTCTATTTGTACTCTAAGATTTCCTCCGCCAGCTGCTCTGGCGTCAACTGTAGTCCCATTTTCTCTTCCAGCTGGTCCTCTGGCCTCACCCTATCCTCCTCCCCTTCTCTTTCTCCTTTACCTTCTCCATCACCTCTACTGCTTCAAGCCATCCTTGCAGGTTCTCCATGTACCCTCCAAATCCAAGTCACTTCCCCTGATCCTCCACAGGTCCATGATTGGAACTCTGCTATCGGAATCAACTCCCCCCTGACATCCCTCAATTCCTTGAGGATGGTGATCTGATCCAATATGTTGCTGTAGATCATCACCTGCTCTTGAAAGATCTTCACCAAGGAGGTTGTTTATAAATATTAAAATATGCATATGTTGTCTATTTATCTGTATTCTATCTGAGATAGGTAATCCATGGATGCGATATCTCTTATCACCCTGTGTATAGCACATGCATCTGGAAATAACTATTAATTTACTTGCGTGTAGTTCAGCTATCCTTTTTCATATAATATGCAAGATCTCTTACTACATTATCATCAGCAAAAATGGCTGAACCAGGAATGACCTTTTATATATTGTAAGACTATTATAAGTATTTTGGAAGGCCACAAAAAATTTAAATATTTATCAGAATAATGAAAGGCTTCTATAGTATTTGTAATAAATATATCGGACATATATCAGCATGATCTTATAATATCTATTACTTCTTTATCAGAGTTATGAAAGTCTTTCTTCAATATTGCAGTATGAACCAAAGTCTTATATCAGCAAAAATACCTGAATCAAGTGTAAGACTAGTATATGTATAATGTAAGAAAATGCATCATTACTCCCTGGAGACTGTGTGAATCCTCTCTTTGACAGAGCATTCACCATCTGTTCTCCAGTGACTCTGCTCATTCTTTGGAAGTCTAAGTCTCAGAATTCTCAACCAATATTAAATCCTCATAGTTTTTCCTCAATTTTAACAAGTATAACAACAATGGCATAATCAACATTGACCAACAAACAACATGGGTTATCTAGCAATGACTGAATGTTTACATCCTTCAGAAGCACCAGTAACGATGTCTCTAAGGTCTTCAGATCCAGTTGAGGGCTCTGTTGACCCCGCGAATTTGAGCTCACTGATGGGTTGGACTGGGTCACTGGCTGTGCTTTCAATGTGAGCTGCCGCACGCAAGTTTAAGATCAGACGTGAACCCTAAGTTCCGTTGGTTGTGTCAAAGTTACGCCAGTCTCATGTTATGGAGCTAGGATGGCACTCACACAGAATCCGAGTACTGAATAAGTCCAACTAGACATGTCAACTAAGTTATTCAGGTCCACTTGACGAATATTAATCAATGACACACGTGATGGCGATTTGACTGCGAGGATCGGGGAAATGCCATGAAATCATGGTCCAGAAAGATACGGCTGTCATCAAAGATGCTATATATGATGGAAAGACAGTAGAGTGAAGTTGTATAATACCGAAAATCGCCACAAAGGCCCATGTGTGGTCCCTTAAAAATATTTTAAGGAGAGGGGGACTGGGTGTTTGATCTATTTTTGATTTGAAATATCTCATCATGGTAAGAATGGTTACCACACTGTGTGTAACAAGAGGGAGGATCCTTCTCAGAATGCAGTTTAGAATTTTGACCATCAGACTGAGAGACGAATGGCGACATACCAGAAGGTGGAATACTTGGCTGGCATGCTGGTGCCAATACAGGAACCGGAGTTGTATACAGGCATATCATTCGGCCTATACTGAGCATGCGGAAGTGTAGAGGCAACAATGCCCACAACTGCCGACAGGTTTCCGGCCAGGAGAAGGAGCAAAAACGCAAGTAAGGATCTACTTCTCCCATAGTAGGCAACGACTGCAAGAGTAACGTCAGAGATGATACAGAGAATATATCAGAGGAGAGTCACCTCGTGCGATAAGTAGTATCTCGACGCCCAAGAACAATAGCTGGCCGGTAATTATTTGGAACCATTGCCACGTCATACATCCTCTTTGTAATAAAGGTGTGACCCCGAATACATTCGAGCAGAATACCAGATGGGCCCTAAATAGTGTCAGGAATAAACCCAATAATTTGATGAAGATACTCACACTCTGATACCCACTGTCAAATAGCGAATAAAGTAGAACAGAAAACTGACCCATGTAAACTTTTTACTGGTCGAAGGTATAACGTCTTCAGCAGGTTGCAGATGAGAATGGAAAACTTATTAAACACCTCCAAATAAGGTCGACCTATCAAAGTTTTCAAATGGCCAACTTCGAATTATCTTACAGAAACTCACTTCATCTCCAAACGTTACAACGTGATCGTACAGAACAAAGACTGATGCTGCGACTACAACCCAAGAACAAAGAGTTATTCACGATCAGTACCTATTTTCAATGCATACTCACCGACGTTGCATGAAGGGATAATGGCAGGAGTTCCACCACCCCCATAATCGTTTATTGACATTAGAATTAAAGGATATGGACCAAGAATCCACAAGCAGCGGAAAGTGTAATGGAGAGACTCAGAATAGCATTGGGTTTATCTTATATGGTGCTAATAGGGGGACAGCTGCTTCGACAGGTGCATCACGAGTTGCAAGTACGCCTTCCGGAGTGAGGAGGGTGAGAGTGTAATACGCATTTGACCCAGATCGATCAGACGACAGTTGGCCCTTTCATCAGAGTGGCATTGACCATTGTACTTCTCATGTCCAAAGACTGAATCATATATACATCTGTCACTCGATTGGTGTCATGTTTGTTGACCGAGGTCGGAGAGTCTTTGATTCTGAGTATAACAGTTTATGTAGTCAGATATCTCATAAACGGGATTTCTGTTTCATTTTTATGCAGTGCTGGCGATTCTAGCTTGCCGTCGCAAACCTAGCAGCCATAGAAATCGTAAAAAGTGTCAGGGAGAGGAGGACACATGTATCAAGATTCTGAATACTTGTCAGATGGGCCTGGTTATAGAATTCTCTTGTTCCGGCGTGTGACTATCAATCAGGCCCAGAGATTGTGGCAATGTAGTTTTTCCGAATTTAGAAGTCACTCACTCATGTGTTATTTCTGATATATATATATTTAGATGTGAGCCTGGATGCCGACCGAACCTATAAGTAAAGGGAAGTCTACATAAATCTGTCGAACGATGGGTGGTCAGTGGACACAAGGACTTTCATATAGGACATTCACTCCTGACATTCGTAACATCCAACCTATCGTTAAATTTGGTCCATTTTTTCTCTTCATTACTTTCCACATGTTCATCACGCCAGATTCATCCCAGGTCCTTCAATTTGCTACTTCAATGACAGAGACCCCGCAGAGCGCATGTAATCTTGTAGATTGATAATTATTACTGTCTATTAGCAATATTTAGGATGTTGCTTACTGACGGCTTCATGAACTGGATATTCAGTCATATGTCACGAAGAAGAATCGAGTGAATCAGCATTTCCTTCAACGTTAGTCAGTGCTAATAGCCGCTCAGCGGGCGGCTACGATGATAACTCAAGATGTGATGTCAACCAGTGCCAATTTATATCAATTCTGATATCATCCAGACGTTTTTGACCCCGGAAATAGCAGTTCAATTTGAACATGTCAATTATTAACCACTTCCTTTCCTTGAGCAGATTGCAATTAACCTAACCTAGCATAGCGCAGGACAATAACAGCGACCATTTGATCAAGTCGCTACAGGCGTGGACGGCTGGTTATGATCCCAGATGTGTATAACTTCTTTGAGAGTCGAGATGCCTTGCTAATGATCGATTTTGATGCATTCGACATCATGCTACGCAATCATACGTGGCACCAAGAATGAGATCCTCAATAGCCGACATCAACTCGCTGGTGCTCACGGTACCGGAAGCAATTGGGAAAATCCAAGGTTAAAACTAATTCCCACAAGGATTTCGTCATTAACTTAAATTTTGATCGAAACAGATTTAATATATCGCCCGTCATGATCAAGTAGTTTGGCTTGCACCCGTCACTTTGCAGACATATTCGGATCCAGGTGGTCCTACAACCTTCTCTTGGGAAAAATCATAGTCACCAAGGCTGAGAAATAGTGAAAGGGCATGCTGGATTTAACATTTAATATGACAAGTCCAAGGGCTCAGGGTATTTCTAGGATATCATAGCGGCTAAGCATTCTACTTATTGGCTTCGGAATCAATAGTAAAGATGGCATCGCATAGCTCTTAAACACCGACCCTGCGAGCACTAGTGGCATAGGTCGGGTCTTCACATGTCCCCTGCCAGCTGCTGCACGTAAATTTAAGATCAAGCGTGAACCTTGATGTTTATTGTGTCAAAAATGCGAGGGGCATTGTGTGGCCAGTTCTGCTCACACATAATCTTAGGGCTGAATAATTCCAACTAGAGATGTCATATCAGTTATTCGAATTCGTTCCAACAAGGACCACAATGACACACGTCGCGGGGATTTGACCGTAAATTGCCATGTGAGCACTGTCCATAAAGATACCGCTAAGAGACAGACGGACATTCAATCAGATATTTTTCATTTTTCATCAATTCATATATGATTGAGTTCAACCATATGGTAGATTGCTGGGACACTTAAATATTGAATGTAACTCCTATTTCTGCGTATTGTTGGTTGGTTGTATAGTCACTTTTAATATATCCAAATGCACCATTAATCCTATTGGCCAAGAGGTCAAGAGCTTTGACTCAGATGAATTCAGAAGGAGCTGAGAGATCATCATACAAACATAGGCTATTTATATTATGGTACCCTTTGTGTTTGCTGATACACACATATGACATGCATGCATGTGGGTGCAGTGTGCACCCAACACCCATCCACCCATGGGAAAATACCCATGGGTGGATGGGTTCTGTCAGGGGACAACCCTTTCCGAATCCTAGATCTGAGTCCGAAACCCTATTTCAAACTCCATTCCAAATCCGAGATTGGAAACAAGGGTCCGAGGACAAGGGAGGAATACCTCAACCTTTGTACCTAGGTGACACTCATAGGCCCCACTATCTGCTGAACTTCCACAGTATCCATCATCCCCATCATCGTCTGTGCCACCGTCCGCACCATCTCCACACTGTCTATGATATCTGTGGCCCCCCATGTAACCAACAGATCAATCCGTACACGGACAATGCTTCGAGGGTCAGGAGTTTAGGAACTGCCAGACGGGAAACCGGAATGGGTTTAGCACGGTGACTAGAAACCTGGAATAAACACCCAAATTCCAGACTTAGTACCAGGAGTTTGGCCCTACAGACTCCAATGTGTAGATTTGTAAGCTAGTGCACAGACCACTTACATAAAGGGTATAAGAAGGGCTCACCAGCAGCGGGATCCTTAGACTTTCCTCTTTGGATTCCCCCTGCCTAGGTGAGGGTCCCACATGTATTTAGATAGTAATTGTAATTAAACTTTGGATTCCCCCTGCCTAGGCCCCTCTCTGTGAGATAGCTCCAGAGAAGTCCAGAGGGTTGCCCTTACATTCAGGGTCCCCATGGGTTGGGTGCATGTCACCCACATTTGACTCATGGGTGACCCATGTCATTCCCTACTCTAGCCCCATGGTCTAGACCCCACTTGAACCTATATCATGTGCATTTGCAGCCTATTCCATCTTGGCATCACATGCTACACTATGTTGCTTCACCTCATTACATTCATCTCTCCACATGCTCACAAATCAATTTATAGTATACATTTACATGCACTTATGTTTCCTCTTATATTTCTGATCCACTTTCCTTATTCATAATCCACTTTGCAATTACTTGTTTCTGTTATGTGATCTGTTGTTATATTCCTCTTATGGTAACTCTATTGGGCAACAGAATGGCTTTTTGTCAGGCATTGGTACTGCCGATGATGTGTGGGCTGAGCGCTATTGCAATAGTGCCGACTTCACAATGCTGGTGGGAAGTGGACAAGTCCTGCAGGCCAGTTGTAGTGGCTTGGCTTCAATGTACTCATGCATTGTGCCCTACTTTCCGTGTGTGCCACTGATTTGGGACAGAAGAGATACCCGGGAGAGTGCTGAGAGTGTCGGCCCAAGTAAAGGACTTTTGTCAAGCCCACAATACCAAGCTCCAGTTCACTCGGTAGTACCGACTGATCGACCCTTACCATTTAATCCCACACCAGTGACAAGTCATCCCTCACTAGTACATGGTCTCGGCTCGGTACATTTGGCTCATTATTTGGTTCACTTTTCTCATCCCATCCCCTCTATCCTTTGTTATTCTTTCATTCCCCTTCATTCCCCTTACCCATTTTCCTGTGGGACATTTACTACTCGCCCATTATTCAGTCATGGCCCTATTGTTTTATATTTGGCCATTTTCCATTGTTCTATTTTCACTCACTCTTTTGTTCTTGGTCATACTTCATTGTTCTATTCTCGCCCACATTCCTTATTCTATTTCTGATCATTGTGGACAATACCTCCACATGATTCTTCATACCTTATTATTCTCCATTCCTTGTGCCACCCTCTTCCACATCTCACTCCTTAACCTATATAAGTAGTGAATGTATGTAGATGGTTCTTCGTTCTGGAAATCAACTAGGTTTACACCTTCTTGTCCTCCCTCCTCCTGTCTAAAGTCCTTTACTCGGGCCAACACTCTCGGCACACTCCTGGGTATCTCTTCTGTCCCAAATCAGTGGCACGCATGGAAAGTAGGGCTCAACGCACAAGCACGTTGAAGCCAAGCCACTACGACTGGCCTGCAGGACTTGGCCGCTTCCTGCCAGCATCGTGAAGCCAGCACTATTACTATAATGCTCGGCCCATGCATCGTCGGCAATTCCAAAGCCTGACAACTTTAGACAGGAGAAGGGGGGACAAGAAGGCATAAACCTAGTTGATTTCCAGAATGAAGAACCATCTACATACATTCACTACTTATATAGGTTAAGAAGTGAGATGTGGAACAGGGTGGCACAAGGAATGGAGAACCATAAGGTATGAAGAATCATGTAGAGGTATTGTCCACAATGATCAAGAATAGAATAATGAAAATAAGACAATAGAAATGTGTCCAAGAATAGGACAATAGAGGGTGACCGAATATAAAACAATAGGGTCATGGCCAAGGATAAAACAATAAGGAAATGTCCCGAGGTGGAATGGGATGAGAAGACAGGATAGACAGGGTGGGATTAATGGATAATGAGTGAAGGACGAGTGGATGATGGATAGAAATGGGGAATGTAGATGGTGAGTGTGCCGAGCCGAGACTGACATACCAAGTGACTTGTATGCTGTTTGGTCACTTGTGCGTGGAAATAGACTGATTGTCCGGCTGGCACCACCAAATTACCGATATCTGGTATATGTACCTGACAGTATCCCCCCCTTAGCAGCTGAACCCATGAAGCCGGTAGGCAGAGTAGAGTTTGCAAATGCAAGCAGGAGGCGAAAAGAAGCCGCCGCTGAGGAGGCCGATAAGAAAATGGGTTGAGGAAGTGCTGAAAAAGGGAAGGGTGGTGGAGGCCCCTCAGGGTGAGTAGTGATTGTCACTTTTGGATTGTTAGCTGACAACTTTCCCTAGCCGAACAGGCATCGCTGCCGGTGGAGTATGTCGACTTGTGACACTAGGGGGGTGAGTTGCTCCATTTGGGTAAGTGAGGAGCAGGGCGATGTAAGGGCTTTGAATGAGGGTGTAGGAAGAAAGGAGGAGGGGGCATCGGGTTAGGTCGGCCAGCAAGACAGACTGACCGGGGTATGTTGGGTTCAAGAGAGGGTGGAATAGAGTCGGAGGAAATGAGGGATGAAGATGAAAAGGATGGATTTTGGTTGAGACCGAGGAAACAAATGGATTAAGACAGAAATAAAACAGAGAAAGAAAAACGGGAAAATCATGAAAGGTATGCCAAATTTTTCGGGAGTCCAGATCTGAAAATGGGCAACAAGGAGTAAAGGGAAGTGGATGGACTGAAGAAATTGAGAGTGAGGGGAACTGAGGAGGGCATTCGGGAGTTGTAGAGAACAAGACTCATAAGGAGAGCCATGATTGGGTTAAGGAGGCTGAGGAGGGTCGCAAATCAAGTGGGTGGATGGTGGCCATGTGGCCTAGCAGATGGGTGGTGACTGTGGAAGTTCCACAGCCAGATGTATCGGGATCTTGGCACTTTGTCAAGGTCTGGGAGGACCTTATAGGTCATGCGGTGGCCCTGGTGGTTGAGGACCAGTTGAGGGATGAGGGGGAAGAAAAGGGGAATGAGGGGAGAAGATGTTTGGGAATAGAGGTTCGGGCAGGTCAAGAAGGAGGAATTTGGGATGGAAGTAAGGTTGGGATGGTACAGGGTCAGGATGGAGAGGAATTAGGGTTGGAACAGAGGGAACAGAAGGGTAAATAGAGGGAAATTTTGGGAGTGAGTGTGATCATAAGGTCGGAAATAGAGTGTCGGGATGATGTAGGGATAAGATAGGTAGGAATTGATGTCTGGATAGAATGGTAAATGGAAGGGGGTTTTTGGGAGAGGGATGTCTTTGGGAGGGGAGATTGCATAGTTTGAAGTATATCTAGCCAGTTGCTACCCCCCCCTTTTAGGTAGACATGCCATCGTCTACTAAGAGTGCTGGCCTTGAGCCAAGCAGATGGAAAAGAGTGGTAGAAGCATATTAATCTGAATATATGGAGCAGATGAAACAAGAATGGATGGGGATGGATGGAAGAGACCTTGGCCGAATGTGCTGAGTGGCACTGCTGACCGAGAGGTCCCAGCTAAAAACTTGCCAGCCGTTCTGGTGTAAAAGCATGCACAAGGCAGTTGCATTGACTAGGGCTATTGGCAGAGCTTCCAGCGACAGAACAGAATCCTGGGTGAGGCTTTTGGAGCAGTGGCAAGTGCCAACTGGACCGAGGCCATTGGGATGCACCTAAAGGTGTTAGTGGTGTGACAGAATGTAATACTGTCCAATACCCTGTTAATCAACAGATTATAGTGGGTGAGTGAGTTGTGACTGAATATTGCCGACTGATGGATCTAGTGACATGACAGACGGATAGGTGGACTGAAGTTGTCTGGACGGAAAATCTAGTAGGTGTGTCTATGCATTTAGCAAGCAGTACTTAGATCAATGAATTTCTAAGGGAGAATAAGATGACGGGGTTTTTTCCAGAAGAGAATAAGCTATGAGTGGATGCTGATTCAATCAAGCATCCAAGGTGGGTTACCGAGAATTTTTGGCACCCAAACGGATAATGGGAGAATTAAGGAACAACTGAAAATATATCAAAACAGATGGTTTCTGAATCCATGCTGATACTGGATCGTCAGGATGGAATGCAGAGTTGTCTTGACAGAAATTGAGGAACTTGGTACTGAGTCAGAAGTTAGAAAGGTCATTAAAATGTTAGGATTAGCAGATCATAGGAAGTGAAAACACGGGAAGTAGTGTGATTCTGGAAATACTGTCAGGCACCGGTACTGCCGACAATGTGTGGGCCAAGCGCTATTGCAATAGTGCTGACTTTACGATGCTGGCAGGAAGCAGCCAAGTCCTGCAGGCTGGTTGTAGTGGCTTGGCTTCAACGTACTGATGCGTTGCGCCCTACTTTCCATGCATGCCACTGATTTGGGACAGAAGAGATACCTGAGAGAGTGACAAGAGTGTCGGCCCAAGTAAAGGACTTTAGACAGGAGAAGGGAGGACAAGAAGGCATAAACCTAGTTGATTTCCACAATGAAGAACCATCTACATACATTCACTACTTATATAGGTTAAGAAGTGAGATGTGGAACAGGGTGGCACAAGGAATGGAGAACAATAAGGTATGAAGAATCATGTGGAGGTATTGTCTACAATGATCAAGAATAGAACAAGGAATGTGGACGAGAATAGAACAATAAAAATAAGACAATAGAAATGTGGCCAAGAATAGGACAATAGAGGGTGACCAAATATAAAACAATAGGGTCATGGCCGAGGATAAAACAATAAGGAAATGTCCCAAGGTGGAATGGGATGAGAATACAGGATAGACAGGGTGGGATTAATGGATAGTGAGTGAAGGATGAGTGGATGATGGATAGAAATGGGGAATGTGGATGGTGAGTGTGCTGAGCCAAGACCAACGTACCAAGTGACTTGTATGTTGTTTGGTCACTTGTGCATGGAAATAGACTGATTGTCCGGCCAGCACTGCTGAATTACCGATACCTGGTATGTGTACCTGACACTTTTGTCATTCCACTCTACTTTGGAAATACTAATAGAACACTTGCATCCCATTTTGTTTTTGATCTTCATTTTTCCTATCTAGTATAGGAATACATTTCCTTCTACATAGACTCTTTATGGATAAGAACTTAGTATAAGATCCTGTATGTTTATTAGTGTTAAGAATGCAAGTGGCGAGGTTCTTAAGTTTATATCTTAGCAAGGTTGAAACTTGGCAGAGGTTCTGTCAAGTACACGTACCGAGAACCGCCTGCTTGGAAATGCCAACTAAGCAACCATTCTATATCCACGACCAAGTGCCCACGCTGCATACATAACACTTGGTACGCCGGTCTCAGCTCGGTACATCTACCATCCACACTCCTTGTCCTCACCCTTTGGTCCACCTCACCTCAGGACTTCCTGCCCTTGTGTTATCCTCGGTTACAACCATTGTTTTATAGTCGGCCACTCCCTATTGTCCTATCCTTGGCCACGTCTCTATTATTCTATCCCTTATTGTTTTATCCCCGCTTTGCATCCCTTCATTCTAAATTTATTCGTTGTGGACAATAACCACATGCTCTGCATACCTTGTTGTCTCACATTCCTTATTCCACATGTCGCTTCTTAACCTATATAAGTAGGGCATGCATGTACATATTTCCTTATTCTGTGTATTGACTAGGCTTAGGCCCTTCTACCTTCTTCCCCTCTGTAAAGTCCTTGACTCGGGCCGGCATCACCAGCATCCTCCCGAGTACCTGTCTGTTGCAAATCGGTAGCACACATGGCAAGTAGGGCGCAACACACGAGTATGTTGAAGCCAACGCCACTACTCTTGGCCTGCAGGACTTGGCCATTGTCTGCCCGACAACCCTCGGCAGTACCGAGGTCCGTCAGTACCCGAAGCTTGACAGGTTCAGAGTAGGGCTTGGCTTTAGCTTATGTGCTGCACCTTCCAAATCTCATTGTATCCCTAACTTTGGACAGATGTTTGGAGTGGAGCAAGGTTGTAGAAACCTTTTAGCAGAAGCTCGGGGACTGAGCGAGGATTGCCTGGTCAAATTCTAAGTTGATTATCAGACAACTGAACTTCTACTTTACATGTGTATTATATACTGGTAAGTATTTTGAATTTCACTAAAAGTTAGTGACCAAGAACAAGGGGAAATGAAGATGGGGAAAGGATCTCTGATCAAAAGAACAAGGGAACAAAAGTACAAGGGGCTGAGCAAACTTTATGACCAAGCCGCTGTGAGATCTGAATGGGATCTTCAGTGAGATCTTGATGCACTTCTGTTTTAGGAAATGGTGAGTGGAGTTGAGTTGATTAGTGAGAGAACAGAATGGAAATTAAAGGCATTTATTGATAAGGGTTGGGTAAAGTTTTGACTAATGAACGATGGGCATGATGTCTGGTTGGAGGGTGTGGTTTCTGATCAGAGAGCTGAGGATTGGTGACAGTTTAAGGGTAAACAGATGAACAGGCTTTACTGAGAATAAGGACATGACCATGTCTAATGAGCAGGCTTTTCCTGGAAAGGAAATCTCATCCTTGTGTTTGAACAGAAATGTCTTTGGTGAGGTCATGACAATTAGTCTGTTCTTCAGTCAGAAATTGACTAAGATTACTCTATTCACTTCCACCTCCCTTCTACTTCTACTTTATTTCTTACTCTTGTCATTACAACCCTTGGTATTATGAAATTAGAGCCTAGTGAAGTCTGGTGGGTGCAACATACAAGTTGAAGCCATATCCTATTACAAGCCTTGCCATTGTTACAGCTTTGGGAGAATTTACATTAGAACTATTACAAATACATCTGTTCCAGTTCTTAACAGTATTTCTGACTCACTACACCTAACCTCACCATCAACACTATCATAAACATTCAATCTACTGGTTATAAACAAGGATTTTTGATAAAATCCCTACCCAGTTGTAGGGCATTTCTGAGAGACATTGCTTTTCAGAACAACCTGAGTACCACACCTCCATAGACCTACCACATCTCCTAAACCTGTCAAACCTCACAGGAGGTCACAGAACCCCTTCATCTGGTAGACTCCCTGGGGATGAAGACCCATGAACAACAATGATACTGATAGCACAGAATCCAGTATTGATACCAGGACAAATGCTGACCAGATAATTCAAAAAGTAGTCAAGTATTTAGCCCAACCTACTATAACCACAGACCCTGGCTCATATGCCAAAGGTTTGCAAACCCAAGGTATACAATAACACAGACCAAGCTAAGCTTTGTATATTCTTCCTTCAATGTATGCTAAATTTGAGAGACCCTCTGTCCCTTTTAAAAATAGACATATAAGGGTTCTATGCCATCTCTTACTTCATAGGCTCTATACTACAATAATTAGACCCTGCTATTCAAGGTGAATTTCAAGCTGAGCCTACCTGGCTTATAGTCTGAAAAGATTTTCATTGAGAACTTGAAACAAATTTTGGACCATTCAACAATGCTATCCAAGCAGACATTGAAATTGGCAAGATAGTTATCAGGATAACTATCATGCAGCATGCTACTTCATTGGCTTTACCTGTGCTTCCACTTGTACTCAATAGAACAATGCTGCCCTTGCACATAAAGCTTATAAAGGATTGACCAAGCATATTAAGGACAAGCTCCTTAACTTCCCTTGCTTCAAAACCCTTCTCTTCTTTAACAGTACTTGTTAGAGATCAATATCAGGGACTAGGAATGCAAGGAGTATGACAATAAAGGTAAATCAATTGGGGATTCAGCCTCTTGTATCCTCCAAAGACCACATGGTCAAGGACTGCCCCAAGTCAAGCTCCAAGTTGTCATCTTCTTTGAATTCAATGACAAAGGCTTACACAACAAAGGCAAGTATGAATGTTTCCAAAGCTGAGGATTGTATTAACCTTGCTCACATTCATTTCTTGAATGCTATTTCACCTATTTCTTGTATATCTTCTTTTACTTCTGCAATTCTGAAAAACTCTTTAGTACTTAACTTGACATGTACTAGTATTCCAGAGACCCTATTAGTTATACTTCTTCATTGTGGTTTATCAGATTGTTTTATTAAATCACCAATAGTTCAAAAATATTCTTTACCTACCAGTTCCATTGCTCCTATTCCTTTGAAATTATTTGATGGTTCTACTAACACAACCATTACACAGATCATTACAATCCCAATCTGATTTCCAACTGATGAACTTCAGATAGTTACTGTCTATGTAACATCCTTAGATGGCAGCTATTCTATAGTATCTAGCTACAACTGGCTCACCTACTATAATCTATCAATTGACTGGGTATTGGGCAGTATTACCTTCAAGACCTCAGAATCATCTACCATTTCAACCCCTGAGGCCTTACATGCCACTTAACAGTCTAGCACTCCACTTCAAAGCAATCTGTCACCAATTCTGAAGCTGGAAGTGCTTTGCATTTCCTTAGTCAATGTGGCTGCTTTTATACAAGCATGTAAACTGGAAGGATGACAGGTATTCCAACTCGACCTTACAGATCTTGATAAACTTGCTTGAGGCTCTACTACTGTCAAAACATCAGATAAACTGGATAGCATTAAACAGCATATCCGAGAAAATTACTATGACTTTGTTGATATCTTCAGTAAACACCATGCTAATACATTAGCACATCACAGGTCTTATGACACCAAGATTAACTACAAGGAAGGTACTTAACCACCTCTTGGCCCTATCTATTCACTCTTATTATCCAAACTCCAAGCCCTATGTGACTTCATTGACAAACATATTGTTAAGTCCACATGTCAGGTGCTTAGCTAGATACTTCCAGAAGGGTTTCCAGAGGCTTCCAAGTGGTGTCCGTGAGGGGGTTCAGTACTCTGGGGATGGAGGGACTAGAGATTGTGGGTTCACGGATGGAAACAGAAAGGTGGAAAGACGGGAAGCACCAGGTGACAGATTGCTTTGAAGTGGAGTGCTAGACTGTTAAGTGGCATGTAAGGCCTCAGGGGTTGAAATAGTAGATGATTCTGAGGTCTTGAAGGTAATACTGCCCAATACCCAGTCAATTGATAGATTATAGTAGGTGAGCCAGTTGTAGCTAGATACTATAGAATAGCTGCCGGGGCTTAGGACTGTTTGTGGTATTAGGTCGTACAACTAGTCGTTTGAGTTGTTCGAGGTCGCGGGGACTTGGCTTCAACTTATATGTTGTGCCCTCCTCGATTGTCTGTCCCTAATTTTGGAAAGTTGGAAAGTTTACTGGAACTGAATGGGAAACTACAATGCAGATTAAGTCGATATTTGTACTGGCAAATAGTCCAGTCAACTGGGGACTTATATACATGTAACTAATCCTTGTACTATCTTTTGCCGAGTAAAGACAAGGGGGAGAGAAGAGTACAAGGGGCTAATAGAGAATGAAAAACAAGGGAGTGAGGTACACAATGATCCTGCACATTTTTTATCAAAAGAGCGGAACCTAGGTCATGGAATTGCAGAGGTTTAGGATTTTGGAACTTTGGGTTGATGCAATGAATTTATAGAAAGTGATTGTTTCAGGCTTTAAACGGTCAGAAATTCCTGGAAAAGGTGCAGGTGGTTAGGGAGATTAATATAGGTTTATTGGGGGCATGGGCCATAACAGTATCCCCCCACTAGGACCGAGGCCTCGAGGTCCTAAGCTTATTCTTGTAGTGAATTGAGCAGAGAAGGATGTGGGAGTATTTTTTAGGCATATTGGGATGTAATGGGTATTTTTCTGAGCGCCCGTCCATTGTTTATAAAAGGGGGTTTCTCTCCTCCTTGTGGGTTCCTTTCCTGCCCTTACCCATGTCTGAATTGGAGCAGGACATCAAGGCGGAAGTCTTGGAGCAGGTGCGCACCTTTAAGGCCGAGTATGCAGAAAGGCTTTGCCTGTTGGAGGTGGAAGGGGCAAGGGAACTGGAGGCTACCCAGAAGGTTGAGGAAAATTGGAAGGCTGAAGTCTGGGGGTTGGAGGAGAAAAAGAAGGAGGCCAAATGAAGGAGGAAGGGGGAGGAAGATCATGCCATGGAGCAGGATGCTAAGGCTCTGGAGCTTGGTCTCCTGGCTGGTCAGGAGGTTGAAGACCCGGAAGACATGCCATCCTAGGGGGGCTTTGCTGCCACACCAGGGTCTGAGGATGGGGATGTCTTACAAAAAGAGACCAATGAGTCCAACGATTCCTCAAATTGTAGTGTTCCCTCGGATTCAGAGTCTATCTCGTCGCCTACTGGGGGAAATCCAGGAGGTGGGGGGGTGTTCCTTTCATGCCCATGGTCGGGCCAAGTACCACTGCGAGGGATGCAGAGAGGATGCATCAGGGTCATCACGAGGAGGAGGCCCAGATTTTGGGGGCACAAAGGTCCTACAAAAATCAGGTGGTTTGGAATGCACGGGCGACTGGGAAGGAGGTGGGTCTTGGGCCCTTTGAGTCCAGTTATCAGGTGCTGATTCGACAATGTCCTGATTTGTATCAGGTTGCCACTCTGGGGATTCCTTCGTTTTTGAGGTTGGAACCCTGCGACCACTGTTGTAGATGGGGGAAGGATTGTGAGTGGACTACAGCAGTTAAGACTTGTGTTCCCTGTCGGCATAGCAGGGTAAGGTGCGAGGTCGGCAGGATACCGGTTGTCAAGGGATTGATCTTGAGAAAAAGGAGGTGGGAAGAAACAGAGGCTCCCAAAGTGTCTTCTTCAAAGAGGACGAAGGTTGATGTGGTGGTTCCTCCCCTCCCAAAGGTCAGGGGTGTAGAGATCGTGGATGCCTTGGGGCAGATTAGAGACAGCATTCTTGGAATGGACGCTTGTCTCCTTGCTCTTGGTGTTGACATAAGAAGGTTGTCAGCTGCTTCTGAGATGCGGAACACCATCAAGACAGATGGTCAGGAGCATCTGACAAAGGTGTGGTGACATGGTGGTCTTACCAGGAGTCGTCAGGTGGTGAGGGGTTGGTTGAATCTGGCACGTGGTGTGGGGAAGGCAGCTTCCAAGATGGGGAGGTCTTTTTGGGAGGCAGATCCGGTGCGTGGTATGGGAGATACAACCCCAAGGCAGGGCAGTCTATTGCACTGGTGGATCTAGTGTGTGGTGTGGGGAGTGCAACACCTATGGCAGGGCGGTCCACTGAAGTGGTGGATCTGGTGCCAGAGTCAAGCGGTGGAGGAAAAGGGAAGGGTGTGGATTTGTTCCATCAGCAAGATCCTTCTGATCCTGATCTGGAGCATTCCTTGTTTTATGGTGATGACTGATAGTGCTTGTTTATACTTGTTTTGGAATTGATGGTGTTTCATGTTGGAAGTTTGAGGGTTGGGTAGGGATTCCTGATTAAATCCTGAAGTAGATGTGGGTTAGCTTCCGGTTGCTTTCCCCTTCTCTAGGGTAGATGTCCCATTGTCTAACTGGTTTCTCTGTGGTCGGAGTTGGTGGTTGTGGTAGTCATGGGTTGTTGTGGTCGATAATGGTCATGGTGGTCATGGTGGTCATGGTGGTCATGGTGGTCATGGTGGTCATGGTGGTCATGGTGGTCATGGTGGTCAAGGTGGTCATGGTGGTTGGTCACCAGATCATTGCTTGGACAGCGGCGGTGTCATTGGGGTTCGGAGAATGTCCTGAAATTTTGAGTCTCAGTTTTGAACCGTGTCAATGGTTCGGTAGGTATTAACATGTTATCAAATAGGTTCCAGTCTAAGAGAGAATCTAGGAATCTACACATGGTACTGTTTTGTCTAAGAGATGGTACGGGTTCCGTAATGGTCAGGGTTTTCCTGAGCAGAGTTTTCAGAGGGGTGGATTGAGCGCTGAGTGAAAACTGTGGGCTCGACGGTACCAAGAATCAGTTGGGACGAAGATCTAAAAGAGTAGTACTCAATGCCCTGTCAATCGACGGATCGTAGTGGGTGAGAATATGGTGTCTGGGCAACTAGAAACTGATGGATTTTCGGAGGTTCAGAGGTGTTTCCAAGGAAATGGGTCAAATTTCTTCAACGATTGGTCATGGGTGTTCAAATTCCTGAAAGGGTGGACTCATTGTTTGTTTTACTCCATAGGCATTGTTGGTGTTCAACGTGAACAACTGGTGCTGGAGTCAGAGGCCTTGCTTCTAACCCTTGGTTTCCAAAGCATCTGAAGCTTTGGACTCTTCTTCAATTTCCTCTATCATGGAGGCTGCGTGCCCTTTGGTGACTATGGTGGTGGATCTTGGGCATTCCTTGGCTGTGTGGCCCGATCTGCCACAGAAGAGGCAGAGGTTTTGTTCAAAGTGGCATTGCTGTTCTTGCGGTGTAAGTTTTCCGTCTTTACCGAGTCTGGATGAAAGGTCCGTGGTAGTCCTGCTGACACTGGATGGGGTTGCAGGTTGGCCTGGATTGGCCGTCTTATTGCCTGTATTAGAGGCTGTTGACAGGGAAGGTCTAGAGACTCTTAACTGTCACACACAGAGAGCAACAATGGCCTTTGGGGCTTGTCAATATAGATGCTAAAGACATGTATATAACAGAGTAACTACTAACCTTTGGGGCTTGTCAATATAGATGCCAAAGACAAGACCCAAAGGTGTGCAATGGTGCGTCATTATGGGCGCTTATTTTAAGCGCCAGAGAACGCAAATGCAAAAGAGAAAAGCACAAAAGAGA
>QLPI01004799.1:0-11260 GCA_003314275.1 Chroogomphus rutilus | reverse complement strand
TTTTTGCGGAGGCACCAATTATCGTATAGCCTCAAACCACAGCCATCCCTCAAGCTCAATTCGGCGTTGGCGGTGGAGAGCTTGGGTGGTATCAGAGATCCCAGCACGAGGCCAAAATAAAACATAACAATCACATGAGACTTGGCCCCGTTCATGAGCTAGACTTTTATATACCAATATATACGCTTCCATTCAAGAAAAACTATTATGTTCAGGCACTTTACTCTAGACTGGACCCTTCAACAAACTAATCATGTAGGCATCCTTCTATGCTGTCACTCTATGTTCATCTCCCCTGTGCTCCTAGTGTTGAATGGTGAGTCTTGTGGTCTGAGATAGGCACGTGGATGTATTTTCTTTTCCTCTTCTATCGGGTAAGCATTCATATCCAAATGACCCTCAAGCCAGGCTTCAACCTGTTTGAAGACCCATTATTTGTCTCTGACAAGATAATAGCAGCTTTAGAGTGTGAAGATAACAACAATAGCAAAGATCTTCCAATTTAGACCAAAAATACAATAAAATCGATTTCACAATTATTAGACTGATAGTATGATAACAAAAGAGCTATCTTTTTGTTTTACAATACATAGACTAAATAGTTTATGAATGGGAGATTGAAAAACACAATGAACATGGATTCATGGGGAAGGGATGCATACATGACATCATACAGGAAGAATATTATACAAGTAGATTAAGGAAGGAAAAAGACAATGAAATACAATAGAACACATACAATAGAACCTGTAGCCAGAAAAACAAAAAGTTTCCTAAGGTCAGTGGCTGGCCAGGCTCATGCCCACCCTACAAGGTTACACTTAGTGTTAAAGATGATAGCAAACACCCTTATATTAGTTGTTGAGATGGATTTGGCTTGGTCCAGTGAGCTGAGGCAGACATGGCTTGGCTTCAAAGTACTTGCATTGTTGCCTCCTACCCCTACTGCCACTGGATTTTGGAGAGTGTTTGGGAGAGGACTGAGGTTATGGTACTAAACATAGATGCAGACTTAGAGATGGACAAGTATATGTGCAGTTCCAGTTGATATTCTGAACATAGAATACATACATGAAGATGCTGTTATAGTCTGTGCATGTGATCAATCAGATCTAACTCAGTTGTGCAACTATCTCTACCATCCCCAGAGATTTTCCAGTCATGATTATTGAAAAGCAATCCTCTGCCCACCTGTTTCCATGATTCCTTTTCACAATCCATGGTTCCACGATCCTGAAGTTCTGTGAACCTGAAATTACAATTCCACTTTTGCAGTAGGTACCTCAAAGGATCCCACATACCTTACTTCCTTGTTCTTCATTTTCTATTGCTGTCAAGCTTCGGGTACTGACGAACTTCAGGACTGCCGAAAGGTTGGGTGGACAATGGCCAAGTCCTACAGGCCAAGAGTAGTGGCATTGGCTTCAATGTACTCCTGCATTGCGCCCTACTTGCCATGTGTGCCACCGATTTGCAACAGACAGGATACTCGGGAGGATGCTGATGATGCCGGCCCGAGTAGAGGACTTAACAGAGGAGAAGAAGGTAGAAGGGCCTAAGCCTAGTCGATACCCAGAATGAGGAGATATGTACATGCATGCCCTACTTATATAGGTTTAAGAAGCGACATGTGGAATAAGGAATGTGAGACAACAAGGTATGCAGAGCATGTGGTTATTGTCCACAACGAGTAAAATTAGAATGAAGGAATGTAAAATGGGGATAGAACAATAAAGGATAGGATAATCGAGAAATGTGGCCAAGGATAGGACAATAGGAAGCGACCAACTATAAAACAATGTAGCCATGGCCGAGGATAATACAAGGACAGGAAGTCCCAAGGTGAGGCAGATCGAAGGATGAGGAGTAGGCATGATGGGATTAATGGATGGTGAGTGGCGTAGAGTATGTGAGGGGTGAGGACAAGGAGTGTGGGTGGTGGATGTGCCTAGCCGAGACCGGCGTACCAAGTGATATGCATGCGGCGTAGACACTTGGACATGGACATAGGATGGCTGCTCGGTTGGCACTGCCAAATAAACGGGTCTCGGTACGTGTACTTGACAATTGCCCCTTGTATTTCCTCCCTCCCCTTGTCTTTAGACCAGACAGTAGAAAATACAAGGTAGTCTACATGTATATAACCCCCCAGTCAACTGGACTGTTTGCTAGTACAAATATCGACTTAATTTGCATCTAGCTTCTGACTTAAGTTTCTGGAATAATCCTCTTATTCTCTTTGTGTGTTTCTGACTTTCTGAAATTAGGGACAGATGATCAAGGAGGGTGAAACACATAAGTTGAAGCCAAGTCCCCCCAACCTCGAACACCTGCATGACTAGTCATCTAAGTCTTCATTGTCCACCTTCCATTCTTTCTACTTCCTTGACTTCCTGACCTTACCCCCTTTATCCATGGAACCTCCGCCCTCTGCAGAAACTCTTTGGATACCTATGGAACCCTCACCTGACATGTAGATTTAACAGTATAGTTGTACTCACACTCCTGATCATCATGAGACATGCCATACATGCACAAGCCCTATAGACAATCACCCAGGCCTCCCTCTGCCACACATCTGTACCCCAGGATCCACCCACCACTGGACCCAGTGTCTATACCCCTCAGACCCCTGTTCCCCCTCCAGAGCCATCATCCAATTCCAGAGTATCAAGCATGGACCTATGACCATGCTCATACATGACTAACCCATTCCTCATTCCTCAGAACAACCCTCCGGCAACTCTCCAGATGCCCCTCTGTAGTGTCACCTAAATTTCTGTGATCACCCTGATACTTTTGACTCTGACAGTGCCAAGGTAACCTACATGCTGTCGTACCTGACCAGAACCACCCTGGACTGGTTCGAACCAGCCCTCACCTCCCACGACAAGCCACCCTGGCTCTATGATTATCATGAGTTAATTTTCAAACTCAAGACCAATTTCAGCCCCCACAACCCAGAAGAAGAGGCTGAAGTGGACCTCAAAAACCTCTGCATGTGGGAGAACCAGCATATCACAAAATATGTGGTTGAGTTTAACCGACTTGCTGTCCATGTCCATAGGGGCAATGCTGCACTCTGTTGATAGTTTCTACAACAGACTCCCAAGCAGGATCAAGGATGAAATCTCTAGGGTAGGAAAACCCCACTCTCTACTCCAACTCTACCTCCTGTCCCAGTCCATAAATCCCTGTTACTGGGAACATTGGTCAGAAGTCACTAGGGAATCCTCCTCCAGAGCTCCTTACCACCCCTATGACAAAGGGAAAGCCCCCACCAATCCAAACCCCACCCTAAACCAGGGCAATAAGATAGCCAACACTGGCCAACCCACAAACCTGTCTAGTGGTAACAAGACTGCCATGGAACTATTATCCAAACTTGGTAAGGATGGAAAACTTACACTGCAGGAGTGACAGTGCCACTTCAAACAAACATTTGCCTCTTCTGTTTCCGACCAGGCCACATGGCAAAAGAATGCCCAAAATCCTCTGTCAGAACCACTAAGGGGCATGCTGCCTCTATAGCAGAGAAAAACGAGGAGGACTCCAAAGCCACAGATGCTTTGGAATAAAAGGAATAAAAGTGCAGACCTCTGACTCCAGGGCCAGTTGAATGCATTGAAACCAATGGTGCAACTACAGAGAAAAAAAAATACATCCACTTTCTCCAACCCTGTGAAAGACAACAAATTCCCACAGTAATGTGCTCTTCCAACTGGGCCAAAAGGCCACTATGCCAGGTTATCTGGCATTAGTCTGTGGGCACTATTTAAACAGCAACTTGTTACATGTATTCACCAACCATTGCAATGGTATGTAACAGTACCTTCTCCTTAGGTACCTAGCCCTCGAGGTGCCACAGTGATGATATCTTAACAGGTTTCCCAGGCCTGTCTATGGCTCCCCCCAAGCACTCTAATTAGTAATGTGCTCTTCCAACTGGGCCAAAAGGCCACTATGCCAGGTTATCTGGCATTAGTCTCTGGGCACTATTTAAACAGCAACTTGTTGCATGTATTCACCAACCATTGCAATGGTTTGTAACAAACCCTAACTCTCTAAATTTTATCAGACCCCTGACATCATCATTACCCTGTGAATCGATGTCCTCCTTACATCCACAAAAACAACTGTTGAACCCTTGACCTGTTTTATGAAGAAACAACTCCAACCTCTGAAAATCTGTCAGACTCTAGTTGCTCAGCAATCCTTGAACACCATTGACTCACCCACTATGATCCATTGATTGACAGGGCTTTAAGTAATATTTGATTCAGATCTCCATCCCCAACTAATTCTTGGTTCTACTGAGCCTGCAGTTTTTGCTCAGTGCTCAATTTGACCTTCTGAAAAAATCCACTTGCCACATCAGCAACCCTGACCAACATGGACCCTATATCACTTCATAGATAAACGGTACTCAAAACCTTGAAGATCATTTCCCTCTAGAATTAGAACCTGTTAATAACCCTGTTAATACTTATCACTGAACCATTGAAATGGATTTAACTGTGGATTTTTGAGAATTTCAGGACATCCTCCAAATCTCTGCAGAAGGCCTCACCACCATCCAGGTGATGAACCCATGACCCTTCACCACCACATCCATCCCTGGTTCTGACATCAGGACAACCTAGTTAGATGATGGGATATCTACCCTAAAGGGGGGGAATGTTATGATTCGGTAATGCCAATGAGTCGGTCAAGTCCTGCAGACTGTTCAAGGTGGCTTGGCTTCAATGTGCTCATGCATTGTGCCCTGCTATTCTGTGTGTGCCACTGATTTAGACAGAAGGGAGACCCAGGAAGATGCCAAGAGTGCTGGCCCAAGTGAAGGACTTTTAGACAGGAGAAGAGCAGACAAGAGGATGCAAACCAAGTTGATATTCAGAGCAAGGAACTATCTACATACATCTGCTACTTATATAGGTTAAGAAGCAAGATGTGGAACCGGGTGGCATAAGGAATGAAGAACAATAAGGTATGAAGGATCATGTTGAGGTATTGTCCACAGTGATCAAGAATAGAATAAGAAATGTAGGTGAGAATAGAATAATGAAAGATGGCTGAGAATAAGATAATGAGGGAGTGGATGAGAATAGAACAATGGAAAACGGCCAAAGATAAAACAATAGGGCCGTGACCGAATAATAAATGAATGATAAGTGTCCCAAGGAAAATGGGTAAAGGAATGGATGGGGGATGGGAAATGGGAGAATAGTAGAGGATAGAGGGGATGTGATGAGAGGAGTGGTCCAGATAATATACCGGATGTACTGAGCTGAGACCATGTGATAGTGAGGGATGATATGGGTAAGGGTCAGTTGGTTAGTATTGCCGAGTGAACCAGAGCTCGGTATTGTGGACTTGACAGGGAAAGTGGCTAACAACTATGCTAATACTAACAGTTGCCCAAGAAAAACAAAGCCTTTTCTCAATAAACCCTTCCACAAACTCCCATGCCCTGCATAAGACAATCAAGCAGGACAAGTTACATAACTGATTCTCTGAACACTCTGGACATCCTTTCAAGAGACATCAGTTGTCAATCTTTAACTAGAATCTTAACTCCCATTGACAATGATGAACCTGGAAATGAGACTTCTGAACCTATACAAGAACCTCTGTATGACCCAATAATTTTAATCCCCTTTCAAACCCATACAGGCTGAGCCATTCAATATATTTATTCCCTGAAAAGACCTAACTATACTACAGGTTCTCCAAATCCAGATCAGAGCTGTCAGGGTTATAGTCCTCAAACAAACCCCTCTTCAACATCAGTACCAGAACCTCCTCTTCTGGTCCTTCCACCTCCTTACCCTTCCCTTTTCTTCTTGCCCCTGGTACTGGACCCACCACCCTAACAGACCTTCCTACTTTAGGTGTCCAATCCTCTCTCTCTGACTCATGTGCCCTGGGTGTCTGACTCATGTGCCCTGGGTGTCTGACTCATGTGCCCTGGGTGTCTGACTCCTTCCCTCTCGAGGATCCTTGACCGACCCCAATACCTCCAATTCCATTTCCTCTGGTCATCTACCAATATGGCATTGTGTATCTCTGAAGCATCTGATCCCTGCTTCACTTTGTCTCCAAGGTTAGTGAGCACGTCAATAATTTGAGTATGATGACTCTCTAGTTGGACAAGACAGTCCCAGATCTGCTTCAAAACAACCATCATCTTGGCACACCCAATGTTCTTGAGGTTAGGAACCACCACCTCAAGTGTTGTCTTCTTTGAGGAAGATGATTTGGGTACCTCCATCTCCTCATAAGGTTGTTTCTTTGGAGATACCCCCCTAATGACTGATACTCCATCAATCTTATACTTTGTCTTGTGGTTCTGACAGGGCATGCAGGTTTTCACCTGTGAGGTCTACACACACTTGACTCCCCATCTGTGGCAATATTCACAGGACCTTTCTCCAATAATGAGAGAATCTCTGGGTCAGTAACCTGATGATAGAGATCAGGCCATTGTTGAGTTAGCTTCCAATGACTAGATTCAAAGGGTCCAAGACCCACCTCTCTCCTAGCAGCCCACACCTCATGCACTAAAAGGTTTTTGAAGGATTTTTGGGAAATGGAAATCCTCCCCTACTCATCCCTGTCAAGACCACAATACCAAGCTCCGGTTCACTTGGTAATACCAACCGACCAACCGACCTTTACCCATACTGTCCTCACTATCACACGGTCTTGGCTCGGTACACCCGGTACATTGTCTAGACTACTTCTCCCATCTTATCCCTTCTACCCCTCACTATCCTCTCATCCCCTCACCCGTTTTCCCAGGAACATGTGATAATCACTCATTATTTTGGTCACAGCCCTATTGTTTTATCTTCAGTCATCCTCTATTGTTCTATTCTCACCCACTCCTTCATTATTTTATTCTCAGCCATATTCCATTATTCTAATCTCACCTACATTCCTTATTGTATTCTTGATCACTGTGGACAATGCCTCCACATGGTTTTTCATACCTTATTGTTCTCCATTCCTTACACCACCCTGTTCCACATCTTGCTTCTTAACCTATATCAGTAGCGGGATGTATGTAGATAGTTCCTCATTCAGAATATCAACTTGGTTTGCACCCTCTCATCCACTCCTTCCCTGTCTAAAGTCCTTCACTCAAGCTGACATCCTCGGCACCTTCGCGAGCCTCTCTCCTGTCCAAATCAGTGGCACGCACGGAACAGCAGGGTGCAACACATGAGCACATTGAAGCCTAGCCACCCCAAAATGGTCTGCAGGACTTGACCAACTCCTCAGCTTTACCAACTCCTAACAGTCCCTACAAGATCAATGTTTCTTCTCCACCTCTTGTGCAGAAGTACTGGGTCCCACCACAGGTGAACCCATACAGTATAGTAGAACTCCTTGATACAGATTTCAGTCAAGCTCAATTTTAGCTCAATATTTTGTAGATTAAATTTAAACAAAAATATATTACAGCTAAGAAGTGTCTTGAGAACATTTTTGCTCTATATTAGGGGAGCTAAAAAGCTTTTGTTGCAGCAGAGTAAATTATTTTGTGGCACAGGTCAAAATGTCACAGGTATAGGTCCTTGATACAAGCGTGACACCTAATTCTCTGTGCATGGAATTTGTGGCCCGTTGTGATTAGTCATCCATTTCTTTGTATTATTAGCATGTCATGTGTCATACTTTTGGTAGCCCCAATATCTTCGTGGTTAGATTAAGGTCAATTCAGGTCCAATCCCACTTGGAGTTTTTGTAATTAGCAATAAGAGATGCATAGCCTCCCTGATGTGAACACTTTATGACAAAATCTCTCAGAAAAATTGAGCAATCCCTGATTTAAGATTGCATGTTATCAAAATTTAGTAAATTTTAGATGAAAATAAATTCCTCTTGAATGCAATTCTTCTCCCTCCCTTATGTGGTTTTGCTCAAATGCTGCTTATATATAGTAGATTCTTTATACAAAACCCTGTATCACTGGAATGAGAATAGACCTTGGAAAATCAATTTATATCAAGGAGGTATCCTGTATCAAGGAAGTCTACTATACTGTAGGGGAAATATTTCTTGTTTAATGTTGACTATAAATTACTGATTCTAAATATAGGACAGAGATATGGGGAGAAAAAGTGGAATAATTGAATTTTTTTAAACTAAATACATGTTTATTATATACTAAAATTGTATGCACAGGTCCCTTCTCAGAGATGCATTATTACTGGTGCATCAATGATGACATGCATGTGACCTGCATGCAGTAGACATGTGACTTGGATACAGTGCATGCGTGACACATGTATGAGAATGATGCAGTGGCTGGTTCCAACAATATTGTCACTAACTGTGGGATTTCTGCAAGCTAGTGAAGAGGCAGCATCCAAAGCAAAGGAACTGCTACTCAATGATGGGGAACTACCACCTTTGCTACTGGTCTTTTGAGGAGCATTTGCATCCCCCAAGTTCTGAGGGAACAGCAACACCTTCCCAATGCTGCTCATCATTCCCCTCTTCCTACCGTTCCTCTATTTTCTAGGCCTCTTCCAGGAGTTTTCCAGGACCACCCTCTCCTCCTCAGCCATGAAAGCTTCCTCCACTGTTTTCTGCTCAGCTGCTATCCATTCATCCTCTTTCCTCTACTCCTCTGCAACCCTCTCCTCTTCCACAACCCTTCTCTCCTCTGCTTTCTGATCCTCTTCCTTCTTCAGCTTCTCTGCCAACCTTTAAGCTTCTGCCAACTTCCCCTCCTCCTCCACTTTCTGAGCCTCCTCCTTCTTTTTCTCCCCTTCTTCCTTCAACTGTTGCATCTCATCTACACACCTGGCCTCATAGGCCCAAACCCACTCCAAGTATTCCACTTTAAGTTCCTATTCAATGTTTGACATTGGGAAAATGGGAAAAAAGGCTCCCTAAGGGGAAGAACCCACCCCTTTTATAGGATATGGATCACAGGCACTCAGGAACACCTATTACACCCCAGGCACCTTAAAAGTTCCCACATCTGTTTCCACCCTAATCACTGCATGAATAGACACTGGACCTTGAGGGCTTGGTCTTAGTGGGGGGATACTGTTATGGTCTGTGCCTGCAATCAGATCTAACTCAGTTACACAACTGTCTTCACTATCCCTGGAGATTTTATGGTTGAGATTATCGAAAAGTGATCCTATGCCCATCTGTTTCCATGATTCCTTTTCACAATCCATGGTTCCATGATCCCAAAGTTCTGCAAACCCACAACTATGATTCTGCTTTGCAGTAGGTACCTTGAAGGATCCTGCATACCTTACTTCCTTGTTCTTTGTTTTCTATTGCCCCTTGTATTTCCTCCCTCCCCTTGTCTTTAGACCAGACAGTAGAAAATACAATGTAGTCTACATGTATATAACCTCCCAGTCAACTGGACTGTTTGCTAGTATGAATATCAACTTAATTTGTATCTAGATTCAGACTTAAGTTTCTGGCCTAATCCTGACTTGTCTCTTTGTGCATTTCTAACTTTCCAAAATTAGGGACAGACAATTGAGGAGGGTGCAACACATAAGTTGAAGCCAAGTCCCTCCAACCTTGAACACCCACATGACTAGTTATCTAAGTCTTCAATGTGAACCAACTACTCACCTAAGCCCCAGTGCTTCATCATCCACCTTCCATCCTTTCTGCTTCCTTGACTTCCCAACCTTATGACCTTTGTGTAGTTTGTGTAGGGTGTATATATGCACCTCACCCTTGAGAGGTCAATCTGCAATATATTCTTGTTTCTGATCGATTTTGGTTTCAACCTGTGTGCAATTCAATTTAACAGTTTTCGATATTTTACTTGTATTTTTACCCCCAAAATTGAGAGAGTTATTTCATATCTACTATGGATACTACTGACGTGTACTTTCCCCCACACAATGTGATGCATGTGGCCGGCTCCCTAGGAAAGGACTGGTAGGTTGGCTCCACACCAAGCGGTGGCTTAGGGGCCAGCTCAGGGATATATGTGGGTGAAATATCACCTGTGTATCCCCTCCTCCTCAGTGGTTGACACACACTGAGGAGGTGAGCCTAGTGTACAATATAATGTAATTTTCTGGCTGATTTTCTTTCTTTTCCTTTGTAGAATAATTATTTGGGTATATTTCATGAATAAAATCAGTAGTTGACACACACTGAGGAGAATAATTATTTAGATTGTTCAATTAAATTCTCTGAACCACTGTACAAGTTGCTCATAATCCTATGCTTTGACCCCATTCATCCTCAGAAGCTCCACCCTCTGTGGAAACTCTTTGGAAACCTATGGAGCCCTTTGGTATCTGTTATTAAGCACCTAACATGCAGATTTAACACAACATATGGAAACTTTGGTCAAGATGACTGAGTATAGAAACATACTGAAGCAAATGGAAATGAGCCATATGTTAAGGTTCGGTATTGCCGATGATGGGGGCAAAAGGCGGTCAAGTCCTGTAGACCATTTGGGGTGGCTAGGCTTCAATATGCTCGTGCATTGCGCCCTGCTGTTCCGTGCATGCCACTGATTTAGGATGGAAGAAATAATGCAGGAAAGTGCTGAGGATGTCGGCCCGAGTAAAGGACTTTGGTAGAGGAGAGAGATGGATGAAGGGGTGCGAACCAAGTTGATATTCAGAGTGAGGAATCATCTACATACAGTAGGGGACAAAACCGTTCAAGTGTTTTGAACATTTGTGTTGTACTGTAAATAACGGGTGGATTACATAATAAAAAAATATGACGTAATTAGTGGAGATAGCCCTGCTTCTGAACTTGTGGTCACAATCAAGATGATTACGTAACTCTCAATATTCATTGAGATATTAATTATTTAAAAAAATGAAGCATTTGAACAGTTTTGTCCCTCACAGTTATTAATGCAATAAATTGTATATACAGGGCTGGAAATCACATGACAAGTCATGTGACATCATGTGAACCTTTTTATAGTTTGTTTCTGTCCAAACAAAGCCAAACATCCCTTGTTCAGAACCATGAAGCCTCTCTCTGCTGCTAAAGTTGACTCTATCATCCAATTGCTCAAAACTGGTCATTCTAGCCACTACATCTCCTCTTACCTTGGTGTCTCTGTTGGATCTATCTCTACCATTCACAGGAAACACTGTCCTGATATACCCAAGGCCACTGGTGGTTGCCCATCCAAGATATCCCCCTCCAACATCCACCATATCGTATCGCTTATGCAAAGAGAGAAGATTGAGAATGCAACCCAGGGTACCCAGGTGCTCAAAAACATTCTCAA
>QLPI01004797.1:0-27651 GCA_003314275.1 Chroogomphus rutilus | reverse complement strand
CAATCACTAACTCTACAATCAAGGGCAAAGGTCCAGAGGTAGGAAGAAAGGTCTGATATTATATCCTCAATCTCCTCTTGGATCTCAGACATCTGAAGCATCACTTAGACTGACCACTGTACTCCAAATCAAATCTGTCACATCCAAGTCACATCTGTCACATCTGTCATGTCCACATCTGTCACACCCACATGATGGGTGTCCATATCTTCACACAGGCGATGTACCTATAGTCAGACATCTATGGTCTGCTTGGCCAGAGAATAAAGATGAGCTTAGTATGGGATAGATATACTTTAGAGCCAAATACCTGGACCTTGGACTTGGTACCAGAAAGTTGGCTTGTGTAACTCCAAAAATGTATAGATTAGTAAGCAAGCACACAAACCACTTACATACACCACCATTCAGGCCAGAGCTGTTAAGTCTCAGTAATGCCAATGTTGTAGACAGGAGTCGGTCAAGTCCTGCAGACCAGTCGGAGTGGCTTGGCTTCAACATACTTGTGTGTTGCACCCTGCTCTTCCATGCATGCCACTAATTTGGACTGAAGAAAGACCCAGGGGAGTGCTGAGAGTGTTAGCCTGAGTAAGGGACTTTAGACAAAAGAAAGGAAGACGAGAGGAGGTAAATGTCAGGCTTCGGGAATGCCGAGAGGTCGGACAGATAACGGCCAAGTCCTGCAGGCTGGAAGTAGTGGCTTTGGCTTTAACGTACTTGTGCGTTGTGCCCTACTTGCCATGTGTGCCACCAATTTGGGACAGAGGAGGTACTCGGGGGGTGCTGAAGTGCCGGCCCAAGTAGAGGACTTTACAGAGGAGAGGGAAGGTAAGGGGCCTAAGCCTAGTTGATACCCAGAATGAGGAAGTATGTACATGCATGTCTTACTTATATAGGTTTAAGAAGCGACATGTGGAATAAGGAATGTGGGACAATAAGGTATGTGGAGCATGTGGGTATTGTCCACAATGAGTAAAATTAGAATGAAGGAATGTAAACAGGAATAGAATAATAAAAGATAGAATAATAGGAATGTGGCCAGGGATAGGATAATAGGGAGTGCTGGACTATAAAACAATAGGGTTGAGGCCAAGGATAGAATAAGGACAGAATGTCCCGAGGTAAGGCAGGTCAAGGATTAAGGATCGGATGGGGTGAGATTAATAGATGGTGAATGAGGTAAACTGAATGAGGGATGGGGATGAGGAATGTGGATGGCGGATGTGCCGAGCTGAGACTGGCATACAAAGTGATTTGCATACGGTGTGAGCACTTGTATATAGACATAGGATGACTGTCTAGTCAGCACTGCCAAATTATCGGAATCTCGGTACGTGTACTTGACAGTAAACCAAGTCAATATTCAGAGTGAAGAACTATCTACATATGTTCACTACCTATATAGGTTAAGAAGCAAGATGTGGAACAGGGTGATATAAGGAATAGAGAACAATAAGGTATGAAGAATCATGTGGGAGCATTTTCCACAGTGATCCAGAATAGAATAAGGAATGTGGACAAGAATAGAACAATGAAAATAAGATAATAGAAATGTGGGCAAAAATAGAATAACAGAGAGTGACCGAATATGAAACAATAGGGTCATGGCCGAAGATAAAACAATAGTAAAATGTCCTGAGGTAGAACAGACTGAGAAATAAGGAGTTGACGGGGTGGGATTAATGGATAATGAGTGGTGAGGAGTGGATGAGGAATAGGGATGGGGAATGTGGAGGGTGAATGTGCCGAGCTGAGACCAAAGTACCAAGTGGCAGATGTGTGGTTTGGTCACTTGTACATGGGATTAAGCTGATCGTTTGGTTGGCACTGCCGAGTTACCAGATACTTGGTACATGTACTTGACAGGAGCTAAAAATAACCTTGAGTAAAATTCTGGAGTTTAGCCTAATCTGGAACCCTGGTCAGGGGTTGGATTCTGCTTTTTTCAAGGTCAACTCTCAAGCTTGAAAAAAGGTTGAAATCATGAAATATAAATGTTGACATTAGGTATATTTGTTCTCAAAAGCCAAGGTGGTATCAGGGTGACCCTAGGTCATGTGACTGGTTCAACAACTGCCTCAAACCAAACTCATATGCCTCAAACTCACACACTTCAAATTCACACACCTCAAACTCATGCATGGCTTCCCCTCACCTGCTTATTTATTCTCAAAAGCCAAGGTGTTATAAGGGTGACCCTAGGTCATGTGACTGGTTCAACAACTGCCTCAAATCAAACTCACATGCCTCAAACTCACACACCTCAAACTCATGCATAGCTTCTCCCCACCTGCTGGCTGCTTTGCTGGTAACATTTCTCTGTCTCTTCTGGCTTTCTGGGTCTCTGCTGCCTCTCTCCTGGGTTATTACTGCTGGGTTCTCCTCTCTTTCTGCTCTCTTCTTCTGGGATTCTGGGATCTGCTGGATTGTGCTATCTTCTGCTGGGGGTTGTGCTGTCTTCTGCTGTTTCTCATGGCTCTCTTCTGTGCCCTGCTGCTGCCCCTGTGCTCTCATTGGTCTCCCCAGCTCTGGTAAGCATTATTTTCCCTTTTTTTGATCTATTTTTCATACTGATTTTCCTTTTTTTTTGCCTCTTTTTCAGCTACATCCTGCCCCTTTCTCCTCTCCCACCCTCACATATTACTTTCTCTGTTATCTACTGACTTAGGTGAGTTCTATTATTATGTTTTCACTATTGTTGTTTACTAATTTTCGCTTTTTTGACCCATTTTCAGCCATCCTCTCCCTCAATCCTCTTCTTCATCTCTCCTTTCTCTCTCTCTGGATTAGGGCCTGTTTTGGAACCATAAATGAGGTAACCCGAGAACCATGACAAAACTTTGGTGTGAAGAAAGCCTAATCAAGTTCTCTAACAAGACAAGGGCAAGTGGAAGCCTGTCTGGGTTGATGTCCAAAAAGAATTGTTTAGAGGGGGCCTTGGCAGGTGCCTTTTCAATTACATGTAAGGTAGAAGACAAATGGTTTCCGCTATAGTCACGTGACTCAAATGTCACATTCTACCATTTTGCACAAGGATCTGGCAACATCGACAAAAAAATCATTCTGAGACCACAGATCAATGGCATAGAACTATATGTACATGGTCTTAGTTGTACTTTTTGAAAAAAATCACTATTGCAAATGTAGTATATCCAAACTTTCAAACATCTTCCCAAAATTCATAATCACATTTTTAAGCAGTCTGACACCGTAAAAATTTTTTTGGTCACAAAATTTTTGCACTGACATAAGCACCCATATAAGGAAATATTCCATATATAGAAATACATTCCCACAGATAAGGTAGATGACATATGGATTCCACTAAGGTCATGTGACTCAAGTGTCATATCCACCATTTTGCACAAGGATCTGGCAACATGCCAGATACTATTCTAGCCGAGTTGGACAAGGCTCATATTGTATAGTGTAATACAATCATTTTTTCCAAAAAAAATTGCCATCTTCTATAGCAGAATACTTTTTTTTTCAAAAAATTTTTTGGACAATGAAAATTTTTGCACTGTGACCATGACAATGTCATGGTCACGTGATGTAGTGGAAACCATTTGTCTTCTACCTTAGGAATAATAGTTTGTGTACGTGAACTATTATTCTATCCTTGCCTAGGATTATTTTCATGGATGTTCTATAAATCTGATTTAGTTCTTTTACTATGTTTTTGCATACCTTTTATATTTTAACCAAGAACCCTTTATTGAGCACTGACCTTCAGATCAACATACTCAAGAGAGGGAGGCTGTCAAGCTTTGGGAATGCCGAGATGTTGGATGGGAATGGCCAAGTCCTACAAGCCGGGAGTAGTGGCTTTGGCTTCAACGTACTCGTGTATTGTGCCCTACTCTTCCATGCATGCCACTGATTTGCAACAGACAGGGTACTTGGGAGGATGCCGATGATGCCGGCCTGAGTAGAGGACTTAACAGAGGAGAAGGTAGAAGGGCCTAAGCCTAGTTGATACCCAGAATGAGGAAATATGTACATGCATGCCCTACTTATATAGGTTTAAGGAGTGACATGTAGAATAAAGAATGTGAGACAACAAGGTATGCGGAGCATGTGGGTATTGTCCACAATGAGTAAAATTAGAATGAAGGGATGCAAATGGAAATAGAACAATAAAAGATAGGATAATAGAAATGTGACCAAGGATAGGACAATAGGTGGTGCCCGACTATAAAACAATAGGGCCATGGCCGAGGATAATACAAGGACAGGAAGTCCCGAGGTGGGGCGGATTGAGGAACAAGGAGTAGGCGTGGAGGGATTAATGGATGGTAAGTGGTGTAGAGTACGTGAGGGGTGAGGACAAGGAGTGTAGGTGGTGGATGTGCCAAGCCAAGACCGGCATACCAAGTGATATGCATGGGGCATGGACACTTGGATGTAGACATAGGATGACTGCTCGGTCAGCACTGCCGAATTAACAGGTCTCGGTACATGTACTTGACAGTATCCCCCCCTTAGCGGCTGAACCCATGAAGCCGGAAATTAAAATTAGAGTTTGGGACTCCTAAACATAACATCGCAGGTTGTTTGGGAAGTTCCTAGGCTTCCATCAACAAAACCGCATCATCCCACCCTGCCAGACATCAAATCCGAAACAAATGGATGCCAAGACCGACAATGTCAAGCGAGGGCCTGAAGGGAGACAGATCGCCCATAGGCGTGGCCAGGAAGCAGAAAATATGGGGTGGGAATCGAAAAAGGCTGCCGATGGTATGGAAGGAGTGGCCGAGGGGGGTGTGTCAGCAGGATCGGTAGCCCCGGGACAGATTGGGGATGCTACTGCTTTAGAGCGAGTAGCGGGCAAACAGATTACTGTGGATGAGGCAGGAGATGGCCAAGAGGCCAAAAATCAAGGGGCCAAAACGGCCAAACAGATAGAAGTCCCCGGAACCTCAGGAGTCCCGAAGGTTCCAGAGTAGAAGAGGGGTAGGAGTGCGGAGGCAGGGCCCAGTAAGAGGCCGAGTGCGAGAGGACAGGGAAGGAGTGAGAGGGCAAGAGGGGCCCAGGTGAGTGGTAGTACTTTTTTATTCGTTTTATTATTGACTTTGTTTTAATAGCGCAAAAACAAGTCATCCCGGGATAAGATCCACCTGGTGGTTTGGAATCAGGAAGAGGGTGAAGAGATGACTGAACTGGAGAGTGAGGAGGTTGATGCAGAGGTGGAGGAACCTCTAAGTAAGAGGCCGAGGCGGGCCTGTACCCTGCGGCCCAGTGGGAGGACTACCGTAGAGGTACCGCAGGCTGGGGTGTCGGGAAGCGGATGGAGAAGATGGAGAAGACGGAGAAGACAGAGGAAATGTTCGAGGAAATCCTCAAAAGGATCCACTGGGTTGAGAACATGCTGTTGCTCATCCTGGAGGGGCATTTGGGAGGTTTGGGAGATGTGGGATGGTCGGAAGAGTTGAAGAATTGGTTGAAAGATGGGGAGGGGGACGATAAAGGGAAGGGGAAGCAGAGGGCAGATGAGGGTGAAGATGATAGGGATGCTGAGATAGTTGAAGTTGATTAAAAATATAATAATAATAATTTTTTTTTGACTGAAAGAAAAAGGAAAAGGCAAGAAAAGTTAAGTGATCATGCCAGATAGTTCGGCAGATTTGGACATGATAAACGGAAGGGAAGAGGGGTTGAGATGGTGGAATGAGGGGATGTATTCGGGTATGGAAGTAGTCATAAGGTCATGAATGGAGTGTTGGGATGATGTAGGGGTAGGACTGAGGGGACAGAGGAAGTGAAGGACGGGATGGAGAGTGGTGAACGGAGGGGTTTTGCAGGAAAGGGATGTCTTCGGGAGGGGAGATTGTATAGTTCGAAGTATATCTAGCTAGTCGCCACCCCCCCCTTTTAGGTAGATGTCCCATTGTCTACTAAAGGTGTCGGCCTCTAGCCGAGAAGAACGGAGAAGACTCGTAAGGGCATATAATGTGCATATATGGAGTGAATGAACAAGAATGGATGGGGATGGATGGAAGAGACCTTGGCCGAACGTGCTGAGTGACAACGCTGACCGAGAGGTCCCAGCCAAAAACTTGCCAGCCATTCTGGTATACAAGCATGCACAAGGCAGTTGCATTGACTAGGGCTATTGGCAGAGCTTCCAGCGACAGAACAGGATCCTGGGTGAGGCTTTTGGAACAGTAGCAAGTGTTGCCTAGACTGAGGCCATCGGGATGCACTGTTATGGCCCATGCCGCCAATAAACTCACATTAAACCCCACAACCACCCGCACCATTTCCAGGACCTTTCCAATCGCTCAAAGCCTAAATAACCACCTTCTGAATCCCGATGTATTAATCCGAGGTTCCGCGTTTCCAAAACCTCCAAAGATTCCAAAGTCAAGGTTCTGCTCCTTTGATAAACGACATGCAGGATCATCACATACCTCACTCCCTTGTTTTTCATTCTATATTGCCCCTTGTACTCTCTTCCCCCCCTTGTCTTTACTTGGCAAAAGATAGTACAAGATTAGATACTTGTATATAAGTCACCAGTCGACTGGACTATTTGCCAGTATGAATATCGACTTAATTCTGCGTCATAGTTTCCGATTCAGTTCCGGTAAACTTTCCAACTTTCCGAAATTAGGGACAGACGATCAAGGAGGGCGCAACACATAAGTTGAAGCCAAGTCCCTACGACCTCGAACCACTCGTGCCACCCTATACTGTGAACAGTCCTAAGACCCCCGGCTCTTCCTATCTTTCCATCCCCATTCTGATTCTAATCATGAACCCGCAACCTCTAGTCCCTCTACCTCTGTAGTATGAGCCCCCCTTTGGAAACCATTCGGAACCCTCTGGAAACCCTTCTAGAAGCCTCTAGCTAAGCGCCAACATGCGGATTTAACATGCACCTAAAAACGTTAGTGGATTGACAGAATGTAATACTGCCCAATACCCTGTTAATCAATGGATTATAGTGGGTGAGCAAGTTGTGACCAAATATTGCCAACCAATGGATCTAGTGACATGAGAGATGGATGGGTGGACTGAAATTGTCTGGATGGAAGATCTAGTGGACATGTCTATGTGGTTAGCAAGCAGTACTAGATTGAGAAGGGTTCGAAAAGGGATCATAATCATAAGGAAATTTTCAAATAGTCTGTGAGCTGATGCTGATTGACCAGGCAAGCCGGACAGAGTGCTGAGGGTGGGGTGTTGCCTCCCGGTTGGCAGGAAAGACTGAAGTTCTTCTGAACTGGATGGTTTCCAAATCTATACTGGTATTGGGTCGAATATGCTGGGGTGTGGATTTGTCTTGTTGGACACTGGGTTGGTTGAGGTACTAGGACCTTTCCAGGAGTAAGACGATCCGATGAAGCTATGAGCAGATCCTGATTCAAAGCAGTTAGAAAGGGTTACCGGGGAACCCTGTTCCGAATAAGAAGATAGAAAGATCATTAAAAAGGTGTCTTGTGAGACCATATTCGTAAGAAGTGAAGGCATGGAAAGTAGTTTGATTCTGGGTATACTGTCAGGCCTCAAGAACTGTCAAGCTTTGGGAATGCCAAGATGTTGGATGGGAACGGCCAAGTCCTACAGGCCGGGAGTAGTGGCTTTGACTTCAACATACTCATGCATTGCGCCCTACTCTTCTGTGCATGCCACTGATGATTCTTCTTCCATTGGCAATGTTGACGATGGTTACCCCCCAAACTCCCTCATGACTTCTCTTATATGCTTTCACATTTCCAAACTCCAATGGGGCCACCGTTCTAGAACTTCATTTCCACGGCCTCGTGGGACTCAGCCGTAAGGGGGGGATACTGTTAGGAACCATACGCCAGCATACCCGACTATTCATTTCAGCCCACTCAGCCTAGCTCTGCCCTCTGTCAAGCTTCAGGTACTGACGGACTTTGGTACTGCCGAAGGGTACTGTCGAAAGGTCATGCGGACTATGGCCAAGTCCTGCAGGCCAAGAGTAGTGGCGTTGGCTTCAACGTACTCGTGCGTTGCGCCCTACTTGCCGTGCGTGCCACTGGTTTTGCAACAGACAGATACTCGGGAGGATGCTGATGATGCTGGCCCGAGTCGAGGACTTCACAGAGGAGAAGAAGGTAGAAGGGCCTAAGCCTAGTCGATACCCAGAATGAGGAAATATGTACATGCATGTCCTACTTATATAGGTTAAGAAGCGACATGTGGAATAAGGAATGAGGAACAACAAGGTATGCAGGGTATGTGGTTATTGTCCACAATGAGTAAAATTAGAATGAAGGAATGTAAACGGGTATAGAACAATAAAGGATAGCATAATAGGGATGTGGCCGAGGGTAGAACAATAGGAAGTGCCCGATTATAAAATAAGGGCTGTACCCAAGGATAATACAAGGGCAGGAAGTCGCGAGGTGAGGTGGAGTGAAGGGTGAGGAGTGTGGATGGTGAATGTACTGAGCCGAGGCCGGTGTACCAAGTTTGGATGCGGCATGGGCACTTGGTCACGGATATAGAATGGTTGTTCGGTCGGCATTGCCGAGTGGACGGTTCTCGGTACGTGTACTTGACACCCTCGCTCGCTATTCAACTATACGCCCTCAGCCACAGACTATATGCACCTCATGTATCTGTCTTGGCATCACATGCTTCTGTCAATTCATTCATTCCATTTATGTCACACTCCATATGCTCGCTATTCCATTCCGTCTTCATTTATGTTTAATATCCTTTCATTTACGTTCCGCTCCACTTTCATTTATTCGCAATTCTGCTCAGTCTCTTATATCTGATCTGCTATTACGTTCCTTAGGGTAACTCTGTTGGGAATAGGAGTGACATGTCACTCCCCAATGTCACAGAGGAGATCATTATTTGGGGCGTAGTATTTCCGTTCTCGCTTTTCACGATTCTCGGCTTTCTTATTCTATTATAGGAATCTATTCGACTCCTAGTAGATTTGAAAGTAGTATAAAGATCTTGTACTTCAGTAGTTCAGTCCTCAGTCAGATAATCAACCTTGATTATCTACTAGCTAATTCTCTGTCTTGCCTTTTCGAAATTAGGGCCAGTGTGATCTGGTGGGTGCAACACATAAGTTGAAGCCCTACCCTGCCCCAAACCTCGCCATTGAATATCTTTGGGAGATTTTACGTTTAATTACAATTACGTCATTCCTTCACATTGTAACAATTCTTCCGAGTACCCTGTCTGCATGCCAAGTCCCTTACCTGAATGACTAGTCATATCAACTTACTACCATGATTGACCTCCACTCTAAGTCCCCAGCGCTTCCTGTCCTCTCCATCCTGTCCACGAATCTAACCCTCATTCCCCTATCACTTTGGGACCTTGACCCCCTCCACGGAACCCCTCAGAAACCCATGGACCCCTTCTGGAAGTATTTCCTTAAGTGCCTGACACACAGATTTAACAGTATATTTGTACTCATACTCCTGATCGTCATGAGAGACAAAACATGGGTACGATTACTACAGAAAATCACCAGACCCTTCCTTTTAACCCTCACGTTCGTCACATGGCGCACCAGTACTATTCGTACGCAAGAAGGATGGCTCCCTGCGGCTCTGCGTAGACTTTCGCGGTCTAAACAGAATCACGAAGAAGGACCGTTATCCACTTCCCCTTATTTCCGACCTCTTAGATGCCCCGGAGAAAGCTCATATATACACCAAAATTGACCTCAGACATGCCTATCACCTCGTTCGAATTGCAGAAGGGGACGAATGGAAGACAGCCTTTAGGACACGTTATGGATCCTTTGAGTGGCTTGTCATGCCTTTCGGACTTTCTAATGCCCCTGCTGCATTTCAGCGCTTCATGAACGATATTTTTGGCAACCTATTAGACAACTGCACCATAGTCTATTTAGATGACATCCTCATCTATTCCAATGACAAATCCTCGCATATCGAACACATTTGCGAAGTTCTACGATGATTACGCAAGCACAACTTGTATGCTCGAGAAGACAAATGTTCCTTCCACCAAACGTCCGTCGAATACCTCGGATATGTCCTATCACCAGAAGGTCTTACGATGGCGGAAGACAAAGTCAAATGCATCATTCAATGGCCCAAGCTGCGTAAAGTCAAAGATGTCCAATCATTCCTCAGATTTGCGAACTTCTATCGGAGATTCATTTTCAACTATTCCTCTATTACGACTCCTCTTACTCGACTCACTGGCAAAGGTCTGGCTTGGAACTGGAGTGAGGGGTGTAGAGATGCGTTTAATAAGCTGAAACTGGCATTCACGTCTGCCCCCATCTTAACTCATTGGACTCCTGATTTGCCCTTGATTGTGGAGACAGATGCGTCAGATTACACTTTAGCAGCTATACTCTCTCAACACTCCCCAGATGGCGAGCTTCATCCTGTCACATTTCATTCCCGAACTTTCACCTCTCCAGAACTCAATTACGACGTTCACGACAAAGAACTGCTTGCGATCTTCGAAGGTTTTCAAAAGTGGCATCATTACTTAGAAGGTTCCGGCGACCCTGTCAATGTCATCACCGATCATAAGAACTTGGAATACTTTTGTACGACCAAGTTGTTGACTAGACGTCAAGCTAGGTGGTTGGAATACCTCTCTCAGTTTAATCTTGTCATCCGTTTCAGACCAGGTCGTTTGGGCACTAAGCCTGATTCGCTCACTAGACAATGGGACATCTACCTTAAGGAGGGGATGAGTGACTATGCCACCATTAATCCCCAGAACCTTCGACCCATCTTCTCTCAACATCAGTTGACCACGTCCCTTCGAGCCACAAGCCTTGTCGACCCAGTACTGAGGGCCTCGACTCTTATGGACACCAAGCATATCCTGAATGACATCAGACATCATCTTCCTTCCGACTCCTTAGCCCAGAAACACCTCGTGAATATCGACGACCCGAAGTGGCAAACTAATTCCAATGGTCTGTTGCTATTCGACGATCACATATACGTTCCCGAGGCCCAAGACTTACGCTTACGTGTGTTACAACATAAGCATGATCACATTCTTTCTGGACACTTCGGAATTAACAAAACCATAGACCTCGTCAGACGCGACTACAATTGGCCTGGCATGCGCTCATTCATTAAAGACTACTGCAAGTCCTGCACGATGTGTATGCGGAATAAATTGCAACGTCACAAGCCATATGGATTACTCAAACAGCTTCCAGTACCAGACAAACCCTGGAACTCGAGATCCATGGACTTCATTGAGTAGCTTCCCACGTCCTCCGGATTCACGGCCATCCTAGTCATAGTCGACCACTTCTCCAAACAGTCTATCTTCATTCCCACTTCCGTTACCATCACTTCCTCTCAGCTCGCAGAACTCTTCGTACTTCACGTATTCTCTAAACATGGCATTCCTTCTCACATCACTTCAGATAGAGGCTCGGAATTTGTGTCCCACTTCTGGTGTTCTCTCGGGAAGGCCCTTGACATGAAGTTGAATTTCACCTCAGGCTATCACCCAGAAGGCGATGGCCAGACCGAGCATACTAATCAGACATTAGAACAGTACCTCCGCATCTATTGCAACTATCAACAAGACAACTGGGCCCCGCTATTACCCCTTGCAGAGTTCGCCTATAACAACACTCCCAGTGCCACCACTGGAATCTCGTCTTTCTTTGCCAACAAAGGCTATCATCCTAATCTCGCCATTCATCCTGAACACGACCTTGATTCATCACAAGCGCAAGACTTCATAGTCAACCTGGACGAGTTGCACCAGCAGCTTCAAACCAACATCCCCGATGCTCAACAAATGTACCAATCCTCAGCTGACGTCAAACGACTTCCATCTCCAGACTTTGCCATTGGCAGTCTCGCGTTTATCAAAGCCAAATTTCTCAGGACTACCCATCCTGCGAAAAAGCTAGCTGAGAAGTTTTTGGGTCCATTTGAAATCATTGCATGTCCCAGTACTCACTCTGTTACTCTGAAACTCCCAGGCTACATGAACACAGTACATCCTGTATTCCATGTTTCAATGCTCAAGCCAGCCACTCCTAATCCCATTCCTAACCGCATTCAACCACCTCCTCCCCCAGTTATAATCGACGGCAAACCCAAATTCAAGATATCCGAGATCCTGGACTCGAAAATCGATAATAGATGTACGGCGTGTAGGCTGTTGTACTTAGTACGGTGGGCAGGATATGAAGGCACAGATGAAGAAACTTCATGGCTCCTTGCAACAGAACTCAACCATGCTTCAGAACTCGTTCAAGACTTTCACAAGTCGTATCCAGACAAACCTGGACCATTACCCATTCCATAAGCACCTCGCAATTTCTCTTCCGTTCACTCTCGCTCATTCCATTCATTATCACTCTCGCATTTCAGTTCCGTTCACTCTGTCTTCAAGTTCAAAAAAAAAACCCTCAATTCCGATTCACTCATTTCAACTCGCAATTCAGCTTCTTCTTTCCGTTTTCAAGTTCAACTCTCAGTTTCGATTCCATCATTCCTTATTCCGATTCAACTCTTATTCTGAACTTCAATTCACGCTCAAGTCAAAATTCAGAAATACAATTAACCATTAATTCCTATTCTACAAGTCCAACTCTACTTCCCCATCTCCATCCAAGTCATCAAACACATTCCTCGGATTTCCATCCCCAGTCACCCAACCTTCCCAAGACCCACGCGCCCTTGGTGGCTCTGGTTCCAACTCCTTACTCTGCGACCTCTGATGCTGTAACATCATCCGCAACTCCCTCACCTCACCTGGCAGTTGACTGACTTCACCTCGCAATTCCTCGTTGGTCATACGACTCTCCGATACCTGGAACTTGTGTTCCAGGAGCTCCTTGCGATGTGCTTCAACCGACTGCTGCAGTTCCAAAAGGGCGTCGGTTAGCGCAATGACCGGTGAAGGCGCAGGAGGTGCAGGAGGCACGACTCTGGGAGGTGGCATAACTGCAAGAGCCGGTGGTGAAGGAGGTGGAGGGGTTGGTGCAGGTGGTGGAGGAGGTGGAGGGGATGGCATAGGAGGTGGAGGAGGTGGAGGAGGTGGTGGTGGCATAGGAAGGGCTGGGGATGGTGAAGACACTGTGATCTGTGGCGTCTGTGCCACAGAGGGTGGAGGGGATGACTCCTGAGGAGGGTTGGGCGGTGGAGGAGGCAGTGGGGAGTGAGGGTCAGGGAGAAACAGAGGAGTACGCCCCCTGGGTTCCAACCTCGGCCTTTTCGAGGGACCAACACCATCATCATCATGTTCTTCTGGCATACCTTCCCTCACTCACTTTTTCAACCTCAGACTTCCCTCATCCTCGGGATTCTGCTCCCTAACCTTTCCCTTGCCTTTCCTCTTACTTGTACCATGACCTCTCTCATTTATACTACAACCAACACCTCTCTCACCACACCATATGCACGCACCCAAGTCCAAGTCCAAATCCCACTTCCTTAGGCACGTGTTGCCTCGCTTTTTGCAGTGAACGCAAGGCTTCTGGACGACGAATCTGCGAGACCAGGGTGTATGGTCATCTTGTTCACCCAATTTCACCTTTCGATAAAAGACGCTGTTCATGTCACCCTTGTCATACCTCATCTGAAGACGGGCATACTGCAAAAAACAAATATCAGTTAAAAGTCAATTCCGAGGCAACCCCTTACTCACCTTCACACTTTTCGAATTCGCCCCTTCGATCCAGGGCTCTCGCATATCAATGTGCTCTTGTTCGAGCAGCACCTGGCTGTGCTCGATGGTAGACAACAATGGGGACGGGACGATGGCGGGGAGGTTATTTTCACCTCGGAGATAGGTGGTGATTGGCAAAGGGTTGAGACCCATTAGCTTCTGCATGTAGGCAGGGTTGATGTAGTAACCTTCCATTGGCGATGTCGACAATGGTTACCCCCCAAACTCCCTCACAGCCATTCTTATATGCTTTCACATTTCCGAACTCCAATGGGGCCACCGTTCTAGAACTTCATTTCTGTGGCCTCATGGGACTCAGCCGTAAGGGGGGGATACTGTCAGGAACCGTACGCCGGCAAGCCCGACTATTCATTTCAGCCCAGTCAGCCCAACTCCGCCCTCACTCACTTATCCAACCATACGCCCTCAGCCCACGGACTATATGCACCTCGTGTATCCGTCTTGGCGTCACATGCTCCTGTCAATTTGCTCCACTCATTTACATCACATTCCATATGCTCGCTATTCCATTCCATCTTCATTCACGTTTAATATCCTTTCATTTACGTTCCATTCCATTTTCATCTATTCGCAATTCCGCTCAGTCTTTTATGTCTGATCCGCTATTACGTTCCTTAGGGTAACTCCATTGGGAATCGGAGTGACACATCACTCCACAATGTCATGGAGGAGATCATTATTTGGGGCATAGTATTTCTGTTCTCGCTTTTCACGATCCTCGGCTTTCTCATTCTATTATAGGAATCTCTTCGACTCCTAATAGATTAGAAAGTAGTATAAAGATCTTGTACTCAGTAGTTCAGTCTTTAGTCAAATAATCAACCTTGATTTCGACTAAGGTTCTTCTGTTCATTCTATCTGTCTTGCCTTTACAAAATTGGGGACCATGCGGTCTAGTGGGCACAACGCATAACGTTGAAGCCAAGCCCCATTCAGAACCTCGCCATTGCCTCACCTTTGGGAGATTATTAATATTATGATTACGTCCTTTTTCTACATCATAACACCATTGAGTGATGCATTTGACTTTGTTCTCCGCCATTGTAAGGCCCTCGGGTGATAGGATATATCCAAGGTATTCGACGGATGTTTAGTGGAAGGAACATTTGTCTTCTCAAGCGTACAAATTGTGTTTGCGTAATCGTCGAAGAACTTTGCAAACATGTTCGATATGCAAGGATTCGTCATTGGAATAGATGAGGATGTCATCCAAATAGACGATGGTACAGTTGTCTAATAGATCGCCAAAAATGTCGTTCATGAAGTGCTGAAATGCAGCAGGGGCGTTAGAAAGTCCGAAAGGCATGACAAGCCACTCAAAGGATCCATAACGTGTCCTAAAGGCCGTTTTCCATTCATCCCCTTCGGCAATTTGAACAAGGTGATAGGCATGTCTGAGGTCAATTTTAGTGTATATACGAGCTTTCTTGGGGGCATCTAAGAGGTTGGAAATAAGAGGAAGTGGATAACAGTCCTTCTTCGTAATTCTGTTTAGACCGCGAAAGTCCATGCAGAGTCACAGGGAGCCGTCTTTCTTGCATATGAATAGTACTGGGGTGCTGTGTAATGAACGTGAGGGTCGAATGAAGCCCATGTTGAGGTGTTCGTCGATAAAATCTGGTAGTGATTGGAGTTCGGATACTGAGAGGGAATAAATGGGACCAAGAGGGGGCGAAGTGCCATCCTCGAGGTTGATCTTGAGATCGTAGGGTCTATGAGGTGCTAGTGTATTACCGCACTGTTTACTAAAGACATCAGCAAAGTCATGATATAATTCTGGAACATGCTGTTTAATGCTATCCAGGTTGTCAGAGGAATCAACCATAGTGGAGCCTCAAGTGTATTTGTTGAGATCTGCGAGGTCGAGTTGAAAGGCTTGTGAACGTTCTAGTTTGCAGGTGCGAACAAACGCTTCTGCATTAACTAGCACTATCCGTGGTGCCTCCAACTTTGGAGATGGCGACGGATTGCTTGGAAGCAGGGTGCTGGACTGTGAAGCAGTGGTTGAGGCCTGAGGTGTTGGAATGGTGGTTGGTTTTGTAGACTTGAAGGTTATACTGCCCAATACCCAGTCAATCGATGGATTGTAGCAGGTGAGCCAGTTAAAGCCAAGTACTGCAGAGCAACTGCCATCCAACATTGTTATGTAGAAAGTAACCTTCTCAAGTTTGCCGGTCGGAAATTGGATTGGAATCTTAGTGGTCTGAGTAATGACAGAATTAGTAGAACCATCAAATAATTTCAATGGAACAGCAGGAACTGAATTGGTAGGCAAAGAATATTTTTGCACAACTCATGATTCAATAAAGCAGTCTGAAGAACCACAATCTAAGAGCATAACAAGAGGAAGTTTGTAAATAAGAGAACAAGACAGATTAAGTATTAGTGAAGTTTTCAAAGTCTCAGAAGTAGAAGATATGCAAGAAATAGGAGAAAGGGCGTTCAAGAATAGCATGTGAGAGAGGCTAATGCAATCCTCAGCTTGTGCATTTCTGAGGTTGCAGCTCATTTTTTTGACTCCATTGCCATGTTGTCCTCGGCATTGGTGTCGGACGTGCTTGCCTTGGTTGCACGTACTTTCGTCATTTTCTTGTTGTTGGAGTTGTTGGATTTGTTGTTAGAAGAAGAGGTTGATGAGGATTGGGAATTGGATTTGGGGCAGTCCTTGACCATGTGACCTTTTGAAGCATACAAGAGACAAAGTCCCACGTCAATTTGCCTTTGACGTTCTTCGGGCAACAGCTTCCCATCTTTTCCAAGCTTGGACAAAATGTCGTTAGCATTGTTGTTATTGTTGGAAGACTTATCGTTGCAGTTCTTCTTCCCCCCCTTCTTATTACTCTTCTTGTTGTTCGAGTTGTTGGAGTTGGAGGAAGACTGGTTGTTATTGTTGTTAGAGTTGGATTTGGACAAGGACCCTGTAAGGGCAACCCTCTTGCAGCCTCTCGGAGATGTCTCGGAGGCAAGCTAAGCAGGGGGAATCCAAAGGTTTTAATTATTTACTACTACCTAAATACATGTGGAGTCCTCACCTAAGCAGGGGGAATCCAAAGAGGAAAGTCTAAGGATCCCACTGCTGGTGAGCCCCTTTTATACCCTTTAGGTGAGTGGTCTGTGCACTAGCTTACAAATCAATACATCGGAGTTTGTTGAGCCAACTTCCTGGTACTAAGTCCGAGGCTCGGGCATTCACTCCGGGTTCTAGTCATCATGTTTCAAGATTACTCCTGTCTCCACTCGGTGGTTTCTGGGTGTCTTAGCCTCGGAGTTGATCGGAGTTTGAAGTAGGACTTCGGACCTGTATTAAAACTCGGAGTTGGTTGGAGTTTGAAATGGCACTTCGGACTTGGATCAGGCTTTGGAGAGGGTTGTCCCCTGACATCACCCCCCCTTCTAGAGTGCTGCATCCTCGTGGCATGGAATAATAGGGATTCAAAGGCCATTGTTTGGATTCTCCGAGGTACTCCCGGGTGTTGTTGGTAGAACTCTTGAATTTTAGTGGGTGTGTTCATGTCCTCTTCCTTCACCCATGTATTTTCCTCATATCCATACCCCTGCCACTTGACTAAAAAGTAGAGCCCTCCTTGCATCAAGCGACTATCCAACACTTTTTCTACCTCATAATGTTCCTCTCCTTCTATTAATTCCGGTGGTGGAGGTGGTTCGGACTTCCACCCTAGAATTGGATCTTCGGGGGCTGGAAGGAGTTTGACCACATTGAAGACAGGGTGGAGACGAGATAGGGATTGTGGAAGTCAGAGTCTGTAGGCATGTCTACCCACTTTTCGTTGAATGGTATAAGGTCCCAAGTATCGGTGGCTCAGTTTCTGCAAGGGTCACTTTGTTTGGATGTCTGAGGCATCCAGGTACACTCGGTCTCCTGCTTGGTACTCTGGTGCCGGGGTTCAGCATTGGTTGTAATATCGTACCATATCGTCCTTTGCTTTTGCCAGCGCCGATTTTGCTTCCTCTAGCGACTGCTCCATTTGGTCTTTGAACTCATTTACTGTCTCCGTTTGTGACTTTGGCTGTTGTGGTTCAAAGCCCATCCGTGGGTGTCGTCCCGTGTCTAACATGAAGGGAGTTTGCTGCGTGGCAGAGTGTACATGATTATTGTACTGGAATTCCGCCATTGGTAAGAGCTCGTCCCAGTCATCCTGTCGTTCGTTGACAAAGACTCAAAGGTACTGCTCTAACTCTTGGTTGACATGTTCTGTCTGTCCATCTCCTTGTGGGTGGTAGGCTGTTGTTGCTGCGAGCTTGATACCCAGGAGTCGATAGAGTTCGCGGGTGAACTCTGAGACGAACTGAGGACCTTGGTCCGAGACCACTTGTTTTGGAAGTCCATGTAATTTCCATACGTGTGTCAGATAGAGTCGCACGGCTCCTAATGCCATGATAGTAGTGTTTGTGGGGAGGAAGTGTGCCCTTTTGCTCACTGAGTCGACTACATTCATGACTGCATCGTGTCCATGGGCATCTGGCAGTTCTACTATGAAGTCTACGCTGATAGTATCCCATCGAGCCTCGGGGATGGGGAGTGGTTCTAATTCTCCCATCGGAGGTTGCCTCCGGATTTTGGTCCATATGCATGAGTCACAGGTTTTCACATACTGTCCCACATATCGCGACATCTGGGGCCACCAGTAGTTCCTGGAGATTAGTTCCAGTGTTTTCCACCTCCCTGCATGTCCAGCTATTCACGTGTCATGGTGCTGAGAAACGATGCATCTCCGAAGTTCTGGATCATTTGGGACGTAGATCCTCCCTCGGAATTGGAGGAGGCTGTCCTGTTCCATCCATTCAACGGATCGTACCGATTTGGCATGTCCTCATCGGAGTTCTATGATAGCCTTGGCTACTGGATCTTCTGGGCCCGAGGTCCAAAGCTTTGTTCGTGGGTGCGGCATGCACCCAACACCCGTCGACCCGTGGGAAAAAACCCATGGGTTGACGGGTTTGGGTTTGCCATGGGTCGGGTGCGGGTCACCCACATTTGACCCGTGGGTGCCCGTGCCATTCCCTAGATGTGCCGAGCCAAGACCGGTGTACCAAGTGACGTGCATGTGGTGTGGACACTTGTACATGGATGTAGGATGACTGCTTGGTCGGCACTGCCGAATTACCAGGATCTTGGTATGTGTACTTGACAGATTCCAAACCTCTCTCACTCAGAAAATAATCCAACAAATCATCTTAAAATTGACTACCAAAAAATATAATAAAATTTGGCTGGCCATTTAAGAGTGAATTACTCAAGGTAATTAATTCTTAAACTATCAAGCTCTTCAAGCCCAAGGAAATACTCCAAAAACACTTATATTTTTCGCTTATTTCTATTTGGACCCACTAGGACCCATAGCCAGGTGCCAAACACTTATATATGGAAAATGGCGCCAAACTGCTGGTTCAAGCTCTCAAGACAAAATTGTACAACAAATTCCTGGGCTTATGTAATAACTATTACACATTAGGTCATCCCAGAAGCTCGGCTCACTTACTATTAATATTTTGTGACTTGACCAGTCATGAGACTACCAGCCATGGGAATATGACTCATTAGTGACTACAGGGTGACTCGTAACTGCCACAGGCTTCTATGACCTTCCATTCCTTTCCACACCCTTCCACTAATTTCAGGAAGGTCTTGCCTTATCGGGGAGTTACATAATCAGCTTAGAATTAGTATAAATAGAGACTAGTTCTGTAGTGTAAAAGTAATTTAACAATCTATCTTACTATCACCTATCCTCCATCAGATTATCTTGTGCATCAAGCACCCTTAGGTACATTGATCCAAAGGTCAGTGCCACCCACTCCGGTACATTGGTCCAAAGGCCAGTGCTACTTTCTCATAGGTATGTTGATCCGAAGTTCAGTGCCTCTGTCAAGTACACGTACCGAGACCTGTTAATTCGGCAGTGCCGACAGAGCAATCATCCTATGTCCATGTCCAAGTGTCCACGCCGCATGTATATCACTTGGTACGCCGGTCTTGGCTCGGCACATCCACCACCCACACTCCTTGTCCTCACCCCTCACATACTCTACACCACTCACCATCCATTAATCCCTCCACACCTACTCCTTGTTCCTCAATCTGCCCCACCTTGGGACTTCCTGTCCTTGTATTATCCTCGGCCATGGCCCCATTGTTTTATAGTCGGGCACCACCTATTGTCCTATCCTTGGTCACATTTCTATTATCCTATCTTTTATTGTTCTATTTCCATTTGCATCCCTTCATTCTAATTTTACTCATTGTGGACAATACCCACATGCTCTGCATACCTTGTTGTCTCACATTCCTTATTCCACATGTCGCTCCTTAAACCTATATAAGTAGGGCATGCATGTACATATTTCCTCATGCTGGGTATCGAATAGGCTTAGGCCCTTCTACCTTCTCCTCCTCTGTTAAGTCCTCTACTTGGGCCGGCATCATTGGCATCCTTGTTAGGAACCGTACACCAGCATACCCGACTATTCATTTCAGCCCACTCAGCCCAACTCCGCCCTCACTCGCTATTCAACTATATGCACTCAGCCCATGGACTATATGCACCTTGTGTATCCGTCTTGGCATCACATGCTCCTGTCAATTCATTCATTCCATTTACATCACACTCCATATGTTCGCTATTCCATTCTGTCTTTATTTATGTTTAATATCCTTTCATTTATGTTCCACTCCACTTTCATTTATTCGCAATTCCGCTCAGTCTCTTATATCTGATCTGCTATTACGTTCCTTAGGGTAACTCCATTGGGAATCGGAGTGACACGTCACTCCCCAATGTCATGGAGGAGATTTATTTAGGGCGTAGTATTTCTGTTCTTGCTTTTCACAATTCTCGGCTTTCTTATTCTATTATAGGAATCTATTCGACTCCTAGTAGATTTGAAAGTAGTATAAAGATCTTGTACTTCAGTAGTTCAGTCCTCAGTCAGATAATCAACCTTGATTCTCTACTAGCTAATTCTCTGTCTCGCCTTTTCGAAATTAGGGCCAGTGTGATCTGGTGGGTGCAACACATAAGTTGAAGCCCTACCCTGCCCTGAACCTTGCCATTGAATATCTTTGGGAGATTTTACATTTAATTACAATTACATCATTCCTTCACATTGTAACAGTATTATCTGACTTCTACACCTGATCGCACCTCTTTTCACATATCATCTTCGCATATCATGACATCATGAATACCCAATCTACCACTTGCAATTTACCTTTCATCGTAGAAGTGCCAAGTCAGTTGCAGGAGATTTCCTCACTTCGAGGGCTGTCAGAACAACCTTTGATTTGTGAAGCTGGCCCATCAGGAGGGAACGCTCCTCCTGAATGCAAGGACGATGACGGAGAAGATCCAATTGACGATAACAATGATAACGAGGCAAATCTGAACCCTGTTCAAGTTTTAAATCCAAACCCTACTCATGTTTCTAATCCGACTCTTAATTCCAATCCGACTCTTAATTCCAATCCGACTCTTAATTCCAATCCGACTCTTAATTCCACTTCTAGTTCAGACAAAATTGTCAAGGCACTCGTTGATTGATTAGCCTAACAACCCCCTAGATCCAATCCCAACCCTGGTCATCATGCCAAGGTTCGCGAGCCCGAGGTTTATGATGGCACCAACCAAGCTAAGCTTCGCACATTCTTCTTACAATGCACGCTGAACTTTTGAGACCATCCATCTGCATTCCTGACGGATGCGTCGAGGGTCCAGTATGCCATTTCGTACCTCACAGGCCCCGCACTCCAATACTTCAAACCCACAATTCTAGGCAAAATCCAACCTGAGCCTAGCTGGCTTAAGGTCTGGAGGGACTTTCATCAAGAGCTTGAGACCAACTTTGGTCCATTCAACAGCACTGCACAAGCAGAAATCGAGCTCGACAAGATAGTCATGGAGGACACCCATCATGCGGCACGATACTTCATCGACTTCACCAGAGCCTCCACTCGCACTCAGTAGAACGATGCCGCCCTCACACATGTGGTGTACAAGGGGTTGGCCAGACGTATTAAGGACAGCCTCCTTCATTTCCCTCGATTCAAAACTCTCACTGAACTCAGACAATATTCACTTGAGATCGACAGCAGATATTGGGAACGCAAGGAGTTTGACAACTTCAGAATGCCTTCTAAACCAAATGGGTCTGTCAGGAGACGACCCTCTCCGAAGCCTGATCCAAGTCCGAAGTGCCATTTCAAACTCCGACCGACTCCAAGTTTTAATACAGGTCCGAAGTCCTACTTCAAACTCCGATCAACTCCGAGGCTAAGACACCCAGAAACCACCGAGTGGAGACAGGAGTGATCTTGAAACATGATGACTAGAACCCGGAGTGAATGCCTGAGCCTCAGACTTAGTACCAGGAAGTTGGCTCTACAAACTCCGATGTATTGATTTGTAAGCTAGTGCACTGCTTAGGTGAGGACTCCACATGTATTTAGGTAGTAGTAAATAATTAAAACCTTTGGATTCCCCCTGCTTAGCTTGCCTCCAAGACATCTCCGAGAGGCTGCAAGAGGGTTGCCCTTACAGCAGGAAAGTCTCTCCAATAAGGACCGGGAGCCGCGCTGCAACACAGTCATAGGTGGTTTCGTACTCAACCGAAGCGGCTCGGAGAGTACCAACTCCTACATATACCTGACACCGGACTCCCCCTCCTCTATAGTTATAGCCACAGGTATCCCCACTAGTCTCACCTTTAGCATGAATGCCGAGGAACGATTGCAAAGGTTAGAGCAAGAGCTGGTGGAAAACTGAATGGCAAATGCCACAATAAACAAAGCCCTTAGGGCAATCATGGCCAAACTGAATGACCCAGTGCACCAGGGGTTAAACCCCAAAAATTTAGAAGATGACCCAACTCTGAGTGCACATTTTTCAGACACTCGGAGTACCGCTGTCTTGCAAGGAAACTCCAGAGTCAGGCCCACACCCCCATCCGACTTTGATGGAGATAGAGAGAAAGGGAGAGCTTTCCTCAACTCCTGTAACATTTACTTCGTAATCTGCGGAGATCAGTTTCCTAACAGCCAGTCTCGGATACTTCAAGTCCGACAGAGCGGCCTGCTTTGCAAACAAAATACTCCGAAGTGAGAGGACTGGACATCCACACTACTCGGACTGGAGAGCCTTCGAATCGGACTTTGTATGAAATTTCTGCCCAAAGAATGAACAACTTTCTGCCCTCACACGACTAGAAGGGACGGGCTGGTACCAAGGCAAAGACTCCGTAGAAGAATACATTGACCGGTTCGCAGAGCTGGTGGATCTTGCAGAATACCACGATGACAAGATAATCGTAATCAAGTTCTGCCGAGGCCTCGAACCAGGAATACAGACAAAGGTTGCACTCCTGGGGAGTGGAACTCTGAGCTTTGACGACCCGGAGGGATGGTATGAGGTGGCACGAAGGGTTGCATGGGACCAAGAGGCAAATGAAGCATTCACAGAGGCTCATCATAGCCAACTTCGGACCTCTGCCAGATCAAATGGCGTGCCTCCCAGATTAATCCCCGGAGTTCCGAGGATGCCAACATTATCCCCTCTTTTCTCAGAACCACCCCGGCAAACTCCCATGCCACCATCGAATGTGCCAAAAGAAGCTCCGACCCCGATGGAAGTAGACTGGACCTGAGCAAAAGGTTCCACCCTAGGAGTTTGTCACCGATGCCGAAAACCTGGACACTATGCACAAGACTGCCCATTGTCCTTTGATATCCGAACCATGAGTACAGAAGAAAAGTTGGAGCTGCTTCCGGAACTTCTAAACCTTGCAGGAACATCAGAAGTGGCATTGACAGAAGTACCAAAAAACTCCGAGGAAGTGGAAGGGTGGGAAGAGAAAGAAAAAGAGGAAGAAGAGGGTTTTGGGGCCGGCAGTGGGTGAATTGTGTGCCCCCACTGCCTGTACATAATAGGTTCTCGTGTCTGGAAGAAGAATGTGATGTGACCATTGCACCTTTCCTTCCAGAGGAGCAGCCATCCAAAGACGCACAAATATCAGAGGCTCCACCAAAACAATCTCAGATACGACTCCGAAAATGGGAAAAACGACTTCCAAAGAAGTATGTGGTTGCCACCACCCCAAGTCCGAAGTCGTTAGTGATCAAGGTGGAGATCCAAACAACAGACACAGCAGAAGTCAAGTTGAGTCCCGCTCTTGTGGATTGTGGGGCCATGGGACAATTCATGGACCGAGGATATGTAGAGCGACACCATCTCACCACTCAGAAATTACAGAGACCTATCCCAGTTTACAATGTGGATGGATCACCGAACGAGGCCAGAGCCATCAGGGAAGTTGTCGATGTGATCCTCCGAGTAGATGGACATATGGAACGTACCACATTTGGAGTCACCAGCTTAGGAAAACAAGACCTTATCCTGGGTTTTACCTGGCTGGAAGAACATAACCCCGAGATTGACTGGCAAGCTCGGACTATTAAAATGAGCCGGTGTCCGGCAAAATGTCTCACCTGCCAAGCTGAAATACGAGACGAAGGAAGGAAGGAACGAGTGTTGAAAAGGCAGATCCGAGAGTGTCGAATTGGCCCATTTCCGAAGCTCCTAGAAGAGGATGGTCCAGAGGAAGGAAGTGCGGAAACAGATGGGGGGAGTGAGGAAGAGAAAGATCTGCTGGATGAGCTAGATGTTGGGTGCAAACTAGCATCTCACCCCTGAGAGGTCAACCTCAATATATTGTATTAATATATCGATTTTGGTATCAAACAGTGCGCTTTTCGATTCTTTATTTTTCTCAATTTTATTTGTATTATTATCCTCATTATTGAGGAAGTTATTTGTGTTCTACAATGTACGCTACCTACGGGCGCTTGTCCACGCACGACGCGACTAGCGTGGCCAGCTCCCTGGGTTTGGAACCGGCAGCCTGGCTCAAACCTTCGATAGGGTCAAGGGCTGGCTGCAAGGTATATGCGGGTGAGACACGACCCGCGCAAAGCCTCCCTCCTCAGTTATTGACTATACTGAGGAGGTGAGTTGTGTAAAATATTGTACAAGCCTTTAAGGCTAATTCTCTTGATTTCTTTTGTAAGATAAATAAATTAGGTATATTTTCGAATATACATCTCAGTTATTGACTATACTGAGGAGATAAATAAATTAGCTGCCTAAAGAATTCTTCAATCCTACTGTATTTGCTCATAATCCCATCACTAGAACCCGGGGACAGAGTGATGCTCCCACCGGAGGAAGAATATGTCCGAGTTGCACAGACTACCTCCCAGAGGTTGGCAGAGGCTCATTACAAAAATGTCCGAATAGAGGCAGAAATCCCCAAATATCTCCGAGATTTCGAAAGCGTCTTTGCCAAGGAATCCTTCGATGAGCTCCCAGATAGGAAGATTTGGGACCATGCCATTGAACTCGAACTAGGGTCCAGTCCAGCCAACTGCAAGGTGTATCCCATGTCCCCATTAGAACAGACCGAGCTGGATGCCTTCATTCAAGAAAACCTTCGGACTGGACGAATCCGACCTTCCAAATCCCCGATGGCATCTCCGGTCTTCTTCATCAAGAAGAAAGAAGGATCCCTCCGGCTCATCCAGGACTACCGAAAGTTGAATGCAATGACAGTAAAAAACCGGTACCCACTCCCTCTCATTCCAGAACTAGTGAATCAGCTCAGAGGAGCCAAATATTTCGCAAAATTGGATGTCCGATGGGGGTACAATAACGTCCGAATAAAGGAAGGGGACGAGTGGAAGGTTGCCTTTCAGACGAACCGAGGACTGTTTGAGCCACTGGTGATGTTCTTCGGTCTCACGAACAGCCCAGCCACTTTTCAAACAATGATGAATGACATTTTTCAAGACCTCATCTTGGCAGGACTTGTTTGTATATACATTGACAATATCCTCATCTATTCTCGGACCTTGACCGAACACCAAAGGATCACATTCCAGGTGTTGGAACGACTCCGATAACAGAAGCTTTATCTCCGAAAGGAGAAGTGCGAGTTCGAAAAAACTCGGATTGAGTATCTAGGACTCATCATATCAGAAGGAAAGGTGGAGATGGATCCTGTCAAAGTCCGAGGGGTGACAGAGTGGCCAACTCCAAAGAATCGAAAGGAAGTCCAGTCGTTCCTCGGATTTGCAAATTTCTACCGACACTTCATCAAGGACTTCTCCCTTCATGCTCGACCACTCTTCGATCTCACCAAAAAAAGGGAACCATGGAAAGAGGAGGAGGAGGCAGCACTTCAAAAAATTAAGGAGCTTATCACCTTGGCACCGATACTGACATTCCCGATGACTCCCGAGTGTATAGAGTGGAAGCGGATGCCTCGGACTTTGCCACGGGGGCCACCATCTCACAACAACTCCAGAGGATGGGTTGTGGCACCCGATTGCCTTCTTTTCTAAAAGCCTAAGCCCAGTGGAAAGAAATTACGAAATCCATGACAAAGAAATGTTGGCCATCATCCGAGCTCTGGAGGAATGGCGGCATTTTCTAGAAGGGACACAACTCCAGTTTGAGGTCTGGACAAACCACAAGAATCTGGAATACTTCCGAACTTCGAAAAAGCTAAACCGGAGACAGGCCCGGTGGTCCCTCTTCCTATCTCAATTCGACTTCATGCTCCATCACCGACCAGGATGAAGCATGGGCAAGGCTGATGCACTCTCCAGAAGGTCGGACTACGGATCCGGGTCAGAGGACAATGAGAACATGGTCCTCTTCCGACCCAAGCTGTTCATGATCCGAGCTCTGGAAGGGATTACGGCGGTTGGAGAAGAAAGAGACACCCTCCTGTCCATGTCAGTGTGTACGCGTACAGCGTGTTCGAGTTGGCGCGTACACGTACAGCGCAATCGAGTCGGCGCGTACGCGTACAGTGCGTTCGAGTCGGCGCGTACGCGTACTGCGCGTTCGAGTCGGCGCGTACGCGTAGTGCGCGTTCGTGTTGGCGCGTGCACGTACAGCGCGTTCGTGTCGGCGCGAACGCAACGTATGACACGAACGTGCCGCAGGCATGCTCAACCCGGCGCGTCAACCATGTACGCGTGCATGCACACGTGCACGACACCAAACCGGAGACTTGCTCCTGTCATACGTGTGCGCGTACAATACGCACGCACATACAACACACACGCCGCCACACGCATATGACACACGCGCCGCACACATATGACACACGCGCCGACACCAACGAGCAATATGTGCACGCGTACAACATGTTCGTGTTGGCGCGTGCGCGTACAGTGTGTTAGCACGTGCGCATACAACGTCCATTCCCTACGCCACCCTGTTCCACATCTTGCTTCTTAACCCATATAAGTAGTGGATGTATGTAGATAGTTCCTCACTCAGAATATCAACTTGGCTCAGACCCTCTCGTCCACTTTTCCCCTGTTCAAGTCCTTCACTCAAAGCCAATGCCCTCGGCACCCTCACAAGCATCACTCCTGTCCAAATCAGTGGCACACGCGGAACAGCAGGGTGCAACACATGAGCATGTTGAAGCCTAGCCACCCCAAAACAGTCTACAGGACTTGACCCAACCCTCGGCCTTACCGAGTCATAACAGGAATGGGGAATTCTCCAATAGATATGAAGGGTCATCAAGCCAGGATCAGTATGATGGATTCTGTCAGACTTCGGGAATTCTGTCAAGCTGTTGAGCCTCGGTAATGCCGAGGATATGAACAGGTAACAGCCAAGTCCTGCAGGTCAGAAGTAGTGGCTTTGGCTTCAATGTACTCATGCGTTGCACCCTACTCTCTGTGTGTGCCACTGATTTGCAACAGATGGGATACTCGGGAGGATGTCGATGATGCCGGCCTGAGTGGAGGACTTTACAGAGGAAAGAAGAGACAAGGGGCCTAAGCCTAGTCAATACCCAGAATGAGGAAGTATGTACATACATGCCCTACTTATATAGGTGTCAGGCTCCGGAAATGCCGAGGAGTGGCCAAGTCCTGCAGGCTGGGAATAGTGGCATGGC
>QLPI01004792.1:0-22373 GCA_003314275.1 Chroogomphus rutilus | reverse complement strand
CTCGGTTGCCTACTCACGTGATGGGACACGGCTAGCATCTGCCTCCGACGACAGCTCAATCCGTATTTGGAACACATATACCTGGAAATTAGAGCGCATACTACAGGGACATACAGATTGGGTATCCTCTGTTGCATTCTCTCCCGATGGTACACGCGTCGTGTCTGTGTCTTTGGATCTATCAGTCCGTATCTGGCATGTTGTTTCGGGGGTGACAGAGCGTGTGTTTAAGGGGCATGAGGATTCGGTGCGGTCTGTTGCATATTCCCCTGATGCGACGCAGGTGGCATCTGGGTCAGACGACAACTCAGTCCGGCTTTGGGATGTGACGAGCGACTTGGAGATGGAACGCAGTGCGGTCATAGATCGGTCGTCCTTTTCACGTGACAGTGCACGCGAATCTTTTGTTTCGCACCGGACGATGGCTCGTATTTGGAAGGCAATCAGGGGACAGAAACAACAGGCACTTGAGGGACATTCAGATTGGGTGAATTCAGTCGCATTCTCCCCTGATGGCACACGAGTCGTGTCTGGGTCGGCCGACTTGACCGTCCGAGTCTGGAATGCCACCACCGGAGAGACAAAACAAGTACTCGAGGGTCATTCGGATTGGGTGTGGTCCGTTGCTTTCTCCCCTGATGGGAAATACATCGTGTCCGGATCGGCTGACAAGTCGGTCATTCTATGGAAGACAGCTACTGGAAAGCAACAGCGCAAACTGAAGGGGCATTCGAATTGGGTGAGGTCCGTTGCATTTTCGCCTGATGGGGGGCGTGTAGCATCGGGCAGTGATGACTACTCTGTCCGGATATGGAATGCAACTACCGGGACAGTAGAGCATATACTCACTGGCCATTCAGATTCGGTGTCCTGCATTTCCTTCTCTCACGATGGATTGCGTCTCGTGTCTGGCTCGCAAGATCACTCAATCCGGATTTGGAATACGATCACCGGAGCAATAGAGCGTTCATTCGAAGGAGCAATAGAGCGTTCATTCGAAGGCCAATCAGACTGGGTGATCTCGGTTGTGTTCTCACCTAATGGCGCGCACGTCGTGTCCGGCTCGCTGACCGGCTCAGTACGTATATGGAACACTACCACAGGTGATTCGACACCATTGCTGAAATATGAATCCTTCCAATTCTCAGATGGAGGCAAGGTCACTCATGTCCTCCCTGGCCACTTTCATCTCTTTGCCGCCGGGGACCCGCAGATCTTCATCTCACCCAGTCACGACTGGATTCTGACCGACTTGCCACTGAAATCTTGTTGGATTCCCCCTCATTACCGCAATTTCTATACACTTGCTTTCTCTTCCTCTAAAGTGTGCTTTGGATATCTAACAGGTCGCATTGTCATAGTGGATCTCAAGCCTATACATCAGTAGCATAACATAGTATAACTAGGGATTAGGTGATATGAGGTTTGTTGAAGATTTGAAACTATTAGTACCTTCTTTTTTGATTGAATCCTCATATTCCTATAACACCAGCAATCAAATAAGATAAATCACAGCATAAATGACCAGACCTGCAGACAGATTGAGAAGAATTGTTAACTCATGTGCAGGAGGCCATTCAGGCAAGCCCAGTGAGGATAGCAATTTCAGACAACAAATCTTGGAAACATGTGCCAATATGACTTCATATGACATCCTGTGTGGCTTCTTGCAGAGATTATTCAAGGAAGACTGCCACATCTAATGGATAGACAGCACAGGGGCAGAAACCTTTGTTATCCAGTTCCCGGCTTGTAATGAAGACTTTGAGTGGGATGCTGGTCATGCCATCAAGGATAGCCTGATGAATTTTTCTACTATTCCTGATTGACAGCATTTATCCATGGTTTCTTTAACAATAATATAATAAACCCCTTGTTTGTTTTCACACAATCCTTACAGGATTGACGATCATGGAGCAGAATCGCTCAAGTAAATAATTGAGGTGAGCGATGTCAGGTTCGTTCAAAAGGACACCATGGAATACTGATCGGATCTTCAGGTAAGTTAGAGAAAGCATTTTAGATATTTTAGGGATGATGTGGCGTATATCCATCAATCCTGAGTGAAACTGTGCCTTTCTTTTCGACTGGGAGTATAGACCCGGTACGCCTGTTCGTCCACCTTAGCTACCATAGGTGTCGGCTGTTATGAGGCTAGGGGAAATTGGCTAATGTCTCTCACCAGGACGTTCGGTATGTGTTATTGATGTATTCCGAAATAGGCGCAAAGGGTAATCATGAGGGATGAGGTGCGGGAGGGGTGGTGTGGGGAGCGGGGAAATCAAGGGATGTGCACCATAACCGAATATAAAAAAATTGCAACCAGGACGAATCTGTGATCTCGTGATCTGCGATGTTTGTGATTGCAAGGCTGTTGGACATCTTTGGTTGGAATAATTCTAGTTTAATGACATACATTGTTTTTTTTGCTTGAATAAGAGTGTCATCGTTTCCCATCCTCTTGTAAGATCCAGCATTGGGTAAAAGGAACCCCGATCCCTGGGCTTGTAATGAAGGATTGGCTATGGGAGTAGTATGAATCTGGCAAACTCCAACACGTTAATTCATATCTGGGTTCTCCTGGCCCAATGCTCACTTGTACAAGAGGATGGGAAACGATGCCCCTCTTATTTCTTTTTTTTTTTAAAAAAAAAACAACCAGAGTTTGTGTTTAAACTAGAATTATTCCAACTAAACATGACCAACACCCTTGCAATCACAAACATCGCACACAAAACATTCCATTACATTGTCGCACACAGAGGAGTCTGTCTGTCTGCTCACACTTCCATCTCATCTTCGAAAAATAATCAAAATAAATCACCTGAAATTCCCAACACAAAGCATCGATGAAAACAATAATGGATTTTTTCGTAAGATCTTTCAAAGCATCTTTGATCAGCGTCACAATGAGGTCATTAAACTGAAGTTCCATGTGGACCCACATTTATGGTCTGCTGGATCATCGTGATTGGCGTCTCCGGCTTTGAGAGCAAGGACGGAGATAGAGGGATCTTCGCTCAGTCTCGCTGCGTGTGAGCCCCTGGAGCAGAGAAAGTAGTTATACGTGGCTGACTGAGGGAGGGATGCAGTTTTTTTTCCCTTACCCTCAAATCCACAATTAATATTAACCTCCAACCTCAGGAGGCATAAAAACCAACCGGTCAAAGGTTTTCATCGTAAGCTCCTTTCCGAGGACAAAGTCTTACGGCGGAGTAATGCTGCATTTCTTCGGACAGGTGCTAATCATGATGTTAATATATATGATACTATCAGTGAGTGTATTAACTGTTATCCCCGTTACCCCCATTCTCATAGTATTTTAGACCCTCCACCTGACCATTTAGGGCTTCTCGTATCACTTCCACGATAAATTTATGCGGCCTGCAACGCAGCACCATCTCCGCCACGACATCCATGCACGTGGAGTACTCGCGAGCTAATGCTTCCTCGTCTCGAAGCATGGGTAACCGACCGCGAGAATACGAAAATCAATTGGTTGAATGACATGGCCGGAACGGAAAAAACCACAATCGCTTGCTGATCATCCTTGACAAGGTGGACATGCTTGGAGCCATTTTCTTTTGTTCCCGTACGCAAGACGAATGCAGGGATGTCGACCGGATGATTCTGGCTATAGCTCATGAGCTTGTGTGACGGTTCAGCTTTATCGGCCGTGCTGTCTTGAAGATTTTTGACACAGATCCAGATGCTGGCACCCGACACATGGAAGTTCAGTGTAATGACCTCATTGTGACACCCATCAAAGATGCTATGAAAGATCTTACCAAAAATTCTATTATTTCTGTGATCGATGCTTTGTGTTGGGAGTGTTAGGTGATTTATGTCGTTTATTTTTCCAAGATGAAGTGGAAGTGTGAACAGACTGACCCCCCCGTCTGCGACAATATAATCGAATTTTTTGTCTGCAATGTTTGTGATTGCAAGGGTGTTGGTCATGTTTGGTTGGAATAATTCTAGGTTAAAGACAAACTCTGGGTTTATTTTAAAAATAAGAGGGGCATTTTTCTCGTCCTCTTGTAAGATTGAGAAATGTGTAAGGGGAACCTAGATATGAATGAACATGTGGGAGCTTTTACTGATACATACTACTGGCATAGCCAATGTTTCATTACAAGCCCAGGGTTACTATATAATAATTTGTTTCAAGAAGTGCGTTGTCAGCACCCTTTCATCTTGGGAGCGGTCACTGGCAATAAACTCAACATGAGAGATTTAATCGAGATTCACAATGTGTACCTTGTGACCTATGGGTGGTGGCTGCTGGGTTTGTTGCACAGCGTGAATAATAGACAGCCTCCAATTTATAATAAAGAATTTTACATTCAAAAAGAGCAGGGGGTCGAGAAGAGCAAAGATAGTTTCCCCGACTCGTTCATGTGTAGGCAGCACACTGGGATATAATTATTCTCTGTCCGAAACACGACCTATTTATAGAAAGGTATCGAGGTAAAGACTTGTCCAACTGATGCCGGCCCTCTCTTTTTTCCTGGGGGTGTGACGTCATTGTTCCTTTTAATGCAACTTTGGACCTCCCGGACTTTCAACTGTCCAATGCGCGCTGCGGCCTGTAATAATGCCTCAGAAATGCCATCGCACTGTCCTTCCTAATGATTCCATCATAAGAGTACAGCTTTCTACAGACTCGCTCCTTTCCCATTGTGAGGTACATCACGTAGCGTATAATCTAACACCCTCGCCCAGCGCATGTCAAGGCACCGTAGAGCCCCCATTGCCTGGAAAAGCAGAACCAAGCTTGCACCTATTGTCACACTAAATTCAATTCATATATAAATAGAAATAAACCCTTTTGGGCAACTGTGTCCCGGACATCCAGATATATTCATTGGTCCTGGAGTGCGATGACAAACGATGTTCGAGTCTCGGATTGACTTGAATACTCTGGCCCCGTTCTGTGGTTGGTTTCTCTGCCGAGATGGGAGAGTCTTGAGCAGAGATCCGTATTTATGCTGAACAATGCGCGAGCCCCAAGCCCAGCTTTACTCTCCACCCTATTTCGTTGGAAAGCCGTGCGTCACCCGACTCATTCATACTTTGTGATAACAACGTCGTCGCTTTAACGAATGGAGGATCCCGAGTATGAGGTCAGAGATCATTGATATGTATACAGTTTCAGCGCGTCTAGGGACAGGGAGAAGCATTTTTGCATTGGCTGAACAACTCCTATTATTCAGGACTCCAGGAATATAGCAGTAAGTAAAAGGTAAGAAATTAATCAAAACCTCCTAATCGTCTCATATCATGGTGATCTGCCATGCTAATCGAGAAGCACAATCCCAAAATGTAAAGGTGGAAACACACCCGTCGTTTGCTTGGTCCCTTTACGTAGGAATGTGTCCGGAATGCCTGGGTTCGTCTGTTTCACTCAATAGGTGTTCCCAGCACCATAGCACTAAAGAAAAAACTATCTTTGGGGGAGTGCAGATAATTGCTGAAATCGAAGGCGCTGACTGTAATGTGTGGGAATAACTTATAAACTTACAAGAATCCGATGGTTATACAGGCCCAAGCTGTTATTTGTCAGTGGCAGGGGAAGGATCGTAAGGTGACTACAGCAGCCCAAATTTCTCCCCGTCTATATTCGGTGGGAAGTACTATATGCATTAAAGACACATTTCAATGAGCTTGGAAGTCTATATAATAATAACCACGAGTGGGTTGCCCGAAAGCAAGTGGTGCTAGGCGCGATTGAACTTGACAAAACAAGGTTCTGGCGCTACCATTGCCTTCGCACGCAGTCCTTGCAACCTCACACGCTCTTGTCTTTCAACTCACCTCCTCACATAGTCGACGTCAATCCCAAGCAGAAACATTTCATTGTACCATAACATCCATGTCATCACCCGCAATTGTATCGACTCTTACTGGAACCAACATCTGTGAGCTTTTTGACGATGAATATGATATATCTGAGAGCTAACCACTAGTTGCTTTACTGTTGTAGATGGCGATGCGGTTATCCAGAATACCGTCAGTAAGTGCAGCGTCACTTCATGACAGTGCTTTCATACTCAAGACAATGTAGACATCTCGCGGGATTCTTTAGCGTTACTCAAACCGGCGGAGCGCGCATCCTATGAAACACGGTACGGCGCAGAAGGTGACCAACCCCATGGGTGCATGAAAGACACCCGCGTACAGATATTGGCCAATCTAGAGTCCTGGGCACATGATCCTTCAACTCCAAACGTTTATTGGCTCAATGGCCAGCTCGGTACTGGAAAAACGACGATTGCGCACTCGTTCTGCCAGAGTTTGGACATGCAGAAGAAGCTTGGAGGCAGCTTCTTCTGTTCTCGCTCAGGATTAACGGATGCACGCCGGATCATCCCCACGATCGCCGCAATGCTTTCTGGATCTAACCCAAAGATCAAATCAGTGATTCATGACGTCTTCCTGAACAAACCTAACGTCGCCGATCTCAATGATCTACTTGAGCAATTCTGGTCCCTGATCGTCAATCCTGTCAAGATCGCTGCTAAAAACGAACAAGGGGTTTATTATGTTATCGTTATAGACGCCATCGACGAATGCTCAGCACCTGGGATTGTAGAAATGCTGATCACAGCCTTCATCAACAGCATGACAGGAATTCCTCTAAAACTATTAATTACAAGTCGACCTGAGGCTTGGATCAGGAGGGCGTTTAATCGTGTCGCTGCACCTTCCCTCCTTCAAGAATTCACTCTTCACAAAGTTGCCATCCAGGACAATGGAGAAAACGATATCGAAACATACTTAACAGCCTCACTGTCTTCAATTGCGGACGATCACGGATATTCGCAACAAGCAATTCCTTGGCCATCCCAACAGCAACTGATGAGGCTTGTCAGCCAGTCCGATGGATTATTCATCTATGCCGCTACAGCCGTCCGGTACATCGGTGACACGGGTGTGAATCCCAAAACGCGTCTGATTGAGTTGACTAGTTCGGCAATGCCACTTGCCTCCCTGGACAACTTCTACACGCTGATTATGGCCGAAGCCTTCCAGAATCTCAGTGACAAGGAAATAACAACGAGACGAGATGTACTTGCCACAGTAGTGTTTCTCCAACGTCCACTCTCGATTGCTGGCATCGCCTCCCTGTTAGAGATGAAGGATGACGACATTGACATTGAATTGTCTCGTTTTCGTTCGGTGATCTATGTTCCTTCCACCAATAATGGACATGTCACCATATTTCATGCCTCGTTTCAAGAGTTCATCGTCGATCCGAAACGTTGCAGTAGGAATAGCATTGATGCTTCTGATACGCACCACAAACTTGCGCTCAAGTGTCTCCAGACATTGAACAAGTCTCTTCGGCATAACATCTGTGATTTACCTGATCATGCTATAGCCGCGCAGGTTCATGAAATCTCTAATCCTGACCTTATTTCTGAGTCCCTCCGATACTCTTGCTTGTACTGGGCCTCTCACCTTGTAGAGGCTCTTGCATTCCCATGTGCAGACACTTTACCCATGCTCAGCGAGCTTGGGACATTCGCCAATACACACTTATTGCACTGGCTTGAGTGCCTCAGTACGTTTGGAGAGCTTGGATCTGGGTTGAAGTCTCTCAGCATGGCAAAAGAAGCCAACTCGGTTAGTAATCAGCATGGTAGAGGAGATTTGCTCACCATTTCCCAGAAATACTCCAAGACTCATACCCACCACGTATTGCTACTCGAGGATGCTCGTCGCTACCTACAGATGGCATTTGAGCCGATGAAACATCACTGCCTCAACACGTATGGCTCAGCCCTCGCATGGATCCCTAAACGCGCATTGATAAGACATCAGTATTCAATATTGTTTGGAAACTTCCCTAGAGTGGTGATGGGTATCGCGGAGTCATGGGGGTCATTTAGGCATGTCATGTCACACCCTTCACCTGTCTGGGCTGTGGCCTTCTCGCCTGACGGGACGCGTGTTGTGTCTGGGTGTGTGGACCATTTGGTTCGTATCTGGAATACCACTACGGGGGAGAATGAGCGCATCCTGCTAGGGCACTCATATGAAGTTTGGTCTGTTGCCTTCTCACCTAATGGGACACACATTGCGTCTGGCTCGGATGACTGCTCCATTCGAATTTGGAATGCAAGAACAGGGGAGGTAGAGAATATCCTACAAGGACATTCAGGTGAAGTTAGGATGGTTGCGTTCTCTCCAGATGGAACAAGTGTTGTGTCATGCTCTGGTGACACAACTGCTTGGGTATGGAACGCCACCACAGGGGAAATGAAACGCATACAAAGATTTAATGCATCGGTGTGGAGCGTTGCGTTCGCGCCTTACGGGAAACATGTTGTTTCTGGAATGCATAACGCCACTGTTTGCATTTGGCATGCCACTACAGGGATAGTTGAGCATGTACTCGAGGGACATTCATTGGCGGTGTACTCGGTTGCCTACTCACGTGATGGGACACGTCTAGCATCTGGCTCCGGCGACAGCTCAACCTGTATTTGGAATACACATACCTGGAAATTAGAGCGCAAACTAAAGGGACATACAGAGTGGGTAACCTCTGTTGCATTCTCTCCCGATGGTACCCGTGTTGTGTCTGGGTCGAACGATCTATCAGTCCGTATCTGGCATGTGGCTTCGGGGGTGACAGAGCGTGTGTTTAAGGGACATACGCAGTTTGTGACGTCTGTTGCATTTTCCCCCGACGGGACACAGGTGGCGTCTGCATCAGACGACCACTCAGTCCGGATTTGGGATGTGACGAGCGACTGGGAGATGAAACGCAGCGCGGTCATAGATCGGTGGTCTTTTTCACGTGACAGTGCACACGTATCTTTTGTTTCGCACCCGACGATGGCTCGTATTTGGAAGGCAATCAGAGGAAAAAAGGACCAAGTACTCGAGGGACATTCAAATTGGGTACGTTCAGTTGCATTCTCCCCTGATGGCACACGAGTCGTGTCTGGGTCGGACGACAAGACCGTCCGAGTCTGGAATGCCACCACCGGGGAGACAGAACAAACACTAAAGGGTCATTCGCATTTGGTATGGTCCGTTGCTTTCTCGCCTGATGGGAAATACATCGTGTCTGGATCGGCCGACAAGTCGGTCATTCTATGGAAGACAGCCACTGGAAAGATAAAGCGTAAACTGAAGAGACATTCAGATTGGGTGAGGTCCGTTGCATTCTCGCCTGATGGGGGGCGTGTAGCATCAGGCAGTGATGACTCCTCTGTCCGGATATGGAATGCAACTACTGGGAAAGCAGAGCATATACTCATTAACCAACCAAATCGGGTGCTCTGCGTTTCCTTCTCTCACGATGGATTGCGTCTCGTGTCTGGCTCGTCTGATCACTCAATCCAGATTTGGAATACGACTACCGGAGCGATAGAGCAGACATTGGAGCGACATTCACAGCCGGTGCAGTCCGTTGCATTCTTTTCTGATGGCACGCGTGTCGTGTCTGGGTCGTGGGATGACTCAGTCTGCATATGGGATACTATCACTGGTAATTCAAAACCATTGCCCAAACATGAAACCTTCCAATTCCCAGATGGGAGCAAAGTCGCTCATGTTCTCCCTCGCCACTTTCATCTCTTTCTCCCTGGGGAGCCACAGATCTTCATCTCGCCAAGTAAGGACTGGATTCTCACTGAACCACCACTAAAATCTTGTTGGATTCCCCCTGATTACCGTGATTTCCAAACACATGCCTTCTCTCCCTCTAAAGTGTGCTTTGGATGTGCTTCAGGTCGTGTTGTCATAGTTGATCTCAAGCCTATACATCGGTAGCATAGCACATTATAACTAGGGCTTGGGTGATATGAGGTCTGTTGAAGATTTGTAACTATTAGTGCTTTCTTTTTTGATTGCATCCTTGTATTCTTATAACACCAGCAATTAAACAAGATGAATCACAGCATAAATGAACAGATCTCCAGACCGATTGAGAAGAAATGTGAACTCATGTGCAGGCGGCCATTTAGGCGAGCCCTGGGAGGATAGGAATTCGGACAACAAATCTTGGAAACATGTGCCAATATGACTTCATACGACATCCTGTGTGGCTTCTTGCAGAGATCATTCAAGGAAGACTGCCACATTTAATGGATGGACAGCACAGGGGCAGAAACCTTTGTTATCCAGTTCCCGGCTTGTAATGAAGACTTTGAGCGGGATGCTGGTCATGCCATCAAGGATAGCCTGATGAATATTTCTACTATTCCTTATTAACAGCATTTGTCCATGGTTTCTTTAACAATAATACAATAAACCCCTTGTTTGTTTTCACGCGATCCTTACAAGATTGACGATCATGGAGCAGAATCGCTCAAGTAAATAATCGAGATGAGTGATGTCAGGTTTGTTCACAAGGACGTCATGGATTACTGATTGGATCTTCAGGTGAGTTAGAGAAAGCATTTTAGATATTGTAGGGATGATGTGGCGTATATCCATCAATCCTGAGTGAAACTGTGCCTTTCTTTTCGACTGGGAGTTTAGACCCGGTACGCCTATTCGTCCACCTTAGCTACCATAGGTGTCGGCTGTCGTGAGGCTAGGGGAAATTGGCTAATGTCTCTCACCAGGACGTTCGGTATGTGTTATTGATGTATTCCGAAATAGGCGCAGGGGGTAATCATGAGGGATGAGGTGCGGGAGGGGTGGTGTGGGGAGAAGGGAAATCAAGGGATGTGCACCTTAACCAAACAAAAAAATAAGAATCGCCACCAGGATAAAGCTCTCATCTCCTGATCTGCGATGTTTGTGATTGCAAGGATGTTGGACATCTTTGGTTGGAATAATTCTAGGTTCAAGACAAACACTGTTTTTTTTGCTTGAATCAGAGTGTCATCGTTTCCCATCCTCTTGTGAGATCCAGCATTGGGTAAAAGGAACCCCGATCCCTGGGCTTGTAATGAAGGATTGGCTATGGGAGTAGCATGAATCTGGCAAACTCCAACATGTTAATTCATATGTGTGTTCTCCTTGCCCAATGCTCACTTGTACAAGAGGATGGGAAACGATGCCCCTCTTATTTCTTTTTTTTTTTAAAAAAAAAACAACCTGAGTTTGTCTTTAAACTAGAATTATTCCAACTAAACATGACCAACACCCTTGCAATCACAAACATCGCACACAAAACATTCCATTACATTGTCGCACACAGAGGAGTCTGTCTGTCTGCTCACACTTCCATCTCATCTTCGAAAAATAATCAAAATAAATCACCTGAAATTCCCAACACAAAGCAGCGATGACAACAATAATGGATTTTTGGTAAGATCTTTCACAGCATTTTTGATCGGTGTCACAATGAAGTCATTAAACCCAAGTTCCATGTAGACCCACATTTATCGTCTGCTGGATCATCGTGATTGGCGTCTCCGGCTTTGAGGACAAGGACGGAGATGGAGGCCCCTTCGCTCAGTCTCGCTGCGTGTGAGCCCCTGGAACAGAGAAAGTAGTTATATGGTACTGACTGAGGGAGGGACGCAGTTTTTTTTCCCTTGCCCTCAAATCCACAATGCATCTCAACCTCCAACCTCAGGAGGCATAAAAACCAACCGGTCAAAGGTTTTCATCGTAAGCTCCTTTCCGAGGACAAAATCTTAGGGCTAAGTAATGCTGCATTTCTCCGGTACAGGTGCTAATCATGATGTTAATATATATGATGCTTTCAGTGAGTGTATTAACTGATCATCCTCGTTACCCCCGCGCTCATAGTATTTTAGACCCTCCACCTGACCATTTAGGGCTTCTCGTATCACTTCCACGATCAATTTATGCGGCCTGCAATGCAGCATCATCTCCGCCACGACATGCAGGCATGTAGAGTACTCGCCAGTTAATGCTTCCTCGTCTCGAAGCATGGGAAACCGACTGCGAGAATACAAAAATTAATTGGTTGAATGGCATGGCCGGAACAGGAAAAACCACAATCACTTACACATCATCAGGGAGTTACTTGACAGAGCTGGACATTCTTGGAGCCACCTTCTTTTGTTCCCGTCTGCAAGACGAATGCAGGATGTCGACCGGATCATTCTGGCTATAGCTTATGAGCTTGCGTGACGGTTCAGTTTTATCGGCTGTGCTCTGTTGAAGATTTCGGACACAGATCCAGAACTGGTACCCGACACATGGAACTTCAGTTTAACGACCTCATTGTGACACCGATCAAAGATGCTGTGAAAGATCTTACCAAAAAATCCATTATTGTTGTCATCGATGATTTGTGTTGGGAGTTTTAGGTGAAATATTTTGTTTATTTAAATGAAAGTGTGAACAGACAGACTGACCCCCGTCTGCGAAAATATAATCGGATGTTTTGTCTGCAATGTTTGTGATTGAAAGGGTGTTGGTCATGTTTAGTTAGAATAATTCTAGTTTGAAGACAAACTCCGGTTTTTATTTTGAAAATAAAAGGGCATTTTTCTCGTCCTCTTGTACGATTGAGCATTGGGTGAGGGGAACCCAGATAGGAATGAACATGTGGGAGTCTTTACAGATACATACTACTGGCGTAGCCAATGTTTCATTACAAGCCCAGGGTTACTATATATATATATATATTTTCAAGAAGTGCGTTGTCAGCACACTGTCATCTTGGGCGCGGTCACTGGCAATAAACTCAACATCAGAGATTCACAATGTGTACCTTATGACCTATGGGTAGTGGCTGCTGGGTTTGTTGCACAGCGAGATTAATAGACATTCCCCGATTTGTAATAAGGAATTCTACATTAAAAAGAGGAGGGGGCCAAGAAAAGCAAAGATAGTTTCCCCGAATCGTTCATGTGTAGGCAGCACACTGGGATATAATCATGCTCTGTCCGAAACACGACCTATTTATAGAAAGGTCTCGACGTAAAGACTTGTCCAACTGATGCCGGCCCTCTCTTTTTCCCTGGGGATGCGAAGTCATTGTTCCTTTTAATGCAACTTTGGACCTCACGGACCTTCAGGGGTGCAATGCGCGCTGCCACCTGTACTAATGCCTCGGAAATGCCGTCGCACCGTCTTTCCTCATGCGTCCGTTATTAAAGCACAGCTTTCCACAGACTCGCTCCTTTCCCATTGCGAGATACATCACGTAGCGTATAATCTAGCACCCTTGCCGAGCCAATGTCAAGGCACCGTAGAGTCCATATGGCCATGAAAAGCCGAATTAAGCTATCATCACAGTAAATTCAATCCATATATAAATAGAAAATACACCCTTTTGGGCAGCTTTGGCCCGGACATCCATATTAATTCATTGGTCCTGGAGTGCGATGACAAAGGATATTCGAGTCTCGGATTGACTTGGATACTCTGGTCCAATTGTGGGGTTGGTTTCTCCGCCAAGATGGGAGAATATTGAGCAGGGATCCGTATTTACGCAGAAGAATGCGCGAGCCCCACGTCCAGCTTTACTCTCCACCCTATTTCGTTGGACAGCCGTGCGTAACCCGACTCATTCATCCATTGTGATAACCTACGTCGTCGCTATAACGAATCGAGGATCCGGAGTATCAAGTCAGAGCTCATATATATATATATATATTCAGCGCGTCTAGGGGCAGGGAGAACGATTTCTGCATTTGTTAAACAACTCCTATTATTCAGCAGTCCATGAATATAGCAGTAAATTAATCAAAACTTCCTAATTGTCTCATACCTTGTTGATCTGCCATGCTAATCGAGAAGCACAATTTGTTCCCAATATGTAAAGGTGGAAACACACCCGTAGTTTGCTTGGTACCTCTATGTAGGAGTGTGTCGGGAACGCCTGGGTCCGTTGTTTCACTCAATAGGTGTTCCCAGCACCATAGCACTAAAGAAAAAACTACATTCGTGGGAGTGCAGATAATTACTGAACTCCAAGGCGCTCACTGTAAGGTGTGATAATAACGTATAAGCTACAAGAAGCCGATGGTTATACAGGCCCAAGCTGTATTTGTCGTTGAGAGGGGAAGGATCGTAAGGTGACTCCTGCAGCCCAAATTTAGCCCCGCCTATATTCGGTGGGAAGTAATATATGCATCACAGACACATTTATTTATGTTTGAAAGCCTCTACAATAATAACCACAAGTGGGTTGCCCGGAAAGCAAGTGGTGCTAGGCACGATTGAACTTGACAAAACAAGGTTCTGGCGCTACCATCGCCTTCGCACGCAGTCCTTGCAACCTCACACGCTCTTATCTTTCAAATCACCTCCTCACATAGTCGACGTCAATCCCAAGCAGAAACATTTTCATTGTACCATAACTTCCATGTCATCACCCGCAATTGTATCTACTCTTACTGGAACCAACATCTGTGAGCTTTTTGACGATGAATATGATATATCTGAGAGCTAACCACTAGTTGCTTTACTGGTGTAGATGGCGATGCGGTTATCCAGAATACCGTCAGTAAGTGCAGCGTCACTTCATGACAGTGCTTTCATACTCAAGACAGTGTAGACATCTTGCCGGATTCTTTAGCTCTACTCAAACCGGCGGAGCGCGCATCCTATGAAACACGGTACGGCGCGGAAGGTGACCAACCCCATGGGTGCATGAAAGACACCCGCACAAAGATATTGGCCGATATAGAGGCCTGGGCACATGACCCTTCTACTCCAAACGTTTATTGGCTCAACGGCCAGCTCGGTACTGGGAAAACGACGATCGCCCACTCGTTCTGCCAGAGTTTGGACACGAACAAGAAGCTTGGAGGCAGCTTCTTCTGTTCTCGGTCAGGATTGACGGATGCACGCCGGATCATCCCCACGATCGCCACAATGCTTTCTCGATCTAACCCAAAAATCAAATCAGTCATCCATGACGTGCTCATGAACAAACCTGACATCGCCGATCTCAATGATGTATTTGAGCAATTCCGGTCACTGATCGTTAACCCTGTCAAGATCGCTACTGACAACAAACAAGATGTTTATTATGTTATCGTTATAGACGCCATGGACGAATGCTCAGCACCTGGAATTGTAGAAATGTTGATCACAGCCATCCTCGAGAGCATCACAGGCATTCCTTTAAAAATTTTAATTACAAGCCGACTTGAGGCCTGGATCAGGAGGGCATTTAATCATGCCGCTGCACCTTCCCTCCTCCAAGAATTCACTCTTCACAAAGTTGCCATCCAGGACAATCAAGACAATGATATCGAGACATACTTAAAAAATTCACTGTCTAAAATTGCGGACGATCACGGATATTCGCAACAAGCAATTCCTTGGCCATTCCAAAAGGAACTGACGAGGCTTGTTAGCCAGTCCGATGGATTATTCATCTATGCCGCCACAGCAGTGCGGTACATCGGTGACACAGGTGTGAATCCCAAAATGCGTCTAATCGAATTGACTGGTTCGGCGCTGCCACTTGCCTCCCTGGACAGCTTCTACAGGCTGATTATGGCTGAAGCGTTCCAGAATCTCAGTGACAAGGGAATAACAACGAGACGAGATGTACTTGCCACAGTGGTGTTTCTCCAACGCCCACTCTCGATTGCTGGCATTGCTTCCCTGTTAGAGATGACACATGACGAGGTTGACTTTGAATTGTCTCGTTTTCGTTCGGTGATCTATGTTCCTTCCACCAATGATGGACATGTCACCATCTTTCACCCCTCGTTTCAAGAGTTGATTGTCGACCCGAAACGTTGCAGTAGGAACAGCATTGATGCTTCCGATACCCACCGCAAACTTGCGCTCAAGTGTCTCCAAACATTGAACAAGTCTCTTCGGCATAACATCTGCGGCTTACCTGGTCATGCTTTAGCAGCACAGGTCCATGAAATCTCTAATCCCGACCTTATTTCTGAGTCTCTCCGATACTCTTGCTTGTACTGGGCCGCTCATCTTGTAGAGGCTCTTGCATTCCCACCTGCAGACACATTACCCTTTCTCAGCGAGCTTGATACATTCGTCAATACACACTTATTGCACTGGTTTGAGTGCCTCAGTACGTTTGGAGAGCTTGGATCCGGGCTGAAGTCTCTCAGCATGGCAAAAGAAGCCAACTCGGTTAGTAATCAGCATGGTAGAGGAGTTTAGCTCACCATTTCCCCAGAAATACTCCAACACCCATGCCCACCACGTGTTGCTACTCGAGGATGCTCGTCGCTACTTAGAGATGGCATTTGAACCGATCAAACACCACTGTCTCAACACGTATGGCTCAGCCCTAGCATGGATCCCTAAACGCACATCCATAAGATATCACTATTCGACATTGTTCGATAACTTACCTAGAGTAGTGTTGGGCATCACGGAGTCATGGGGGCCGTTTAGGCGGGTCATGTTACACCGTTCACCTGTCTCGCCTGTTGCCTTCTCGCCAGACGGGACGCATGTTGTCTCTGGGTGTTATGACGGTTCAGCCTATATCTGGACTACCACTACGGGGGAGAATGAGCGCATACTGTTACATAATTCAGGTGGAGTTTGGTCCGTTGCCTTCTCGCCTGATGGGTCACGCATCGTGTCTGGCTCGGAAGACGGCTCGATTCGAATTTGGAATGCAGGAACGGGGGAGGTAGCGCATATCCTACAAGGACATTCAGATGGAGTTAGGGCGGTTGCGTTCTCTCCAGATGGATCAAGTGTTGTGTCAGGCTCTCATGACAATACTGCTCGGGTATGGGATGCCACCACAGGGGAAATGAAGCTCATACAAGAATGTAATGCGTTGGTGTGTTGTGTCGCGTTCTCGCCTGACGGGAAACATGTTGTGTTTGTCATTGGAAGACGCCACCATGCAATTTGCATTTGGCATCCCACTACAGGGACAGTTGAGCATGTACTCGACGGACATTCAAGCCAGGTGAACTCGGTTGCCTTCTCACATGATGGGACACGTCTAGCATCTGGCTCTGAGGACGGCTCAATCTGTATTTGGATTACACATACTTGGAAATTAGAGCGCATACTAAAGGGAAATACACGTTGGTTAACTCCTATTGCATTCTCTCCCGATGGCACACACGTTGTGTCTGGGTCTTTCAATCGATCACTCCATATCTGGAATCTGGTTTCAGGGGTGACCGAGGGTGTGTTTAAGGGACATTTGGATATGGTGTGGTCTGTTGCATATTCCCCTGACGGGACACAGGTGGCATCTGGGTCATTAGACAAATCAGTCCGGATTTGGGATGTGACGAGCGACTTGGAGATGGAACGCACTGCCGGCATAGATCGGTCGTCCTTTTCACGTGACAGTGCACGCGTATCTTTTGGTTTGCACCCCACAATGGCTCGTATTTGGAAGGCAATCACGGGTAAGAAAGAACAGGCACTCGAGGGACATTCACGGCCGGTGGATTCAGTCGCATTCTCCCCTGATGGCACACGAGTTGTGTCTGTGTCGACCGACTGGACCATCCGAGTCTGGAATGCCACCACCGGGGAGACGGAACAAACACGGAAAGGTCGTTCGCATTTGGTATATTCCGTTGCTTTCTCGCCTGATGGGAAATACATCGTGTCTGGATCGGCCTTCAAGTCAGTCATTCTATGGAAGACATCTACTGGAAAGATAAAGCGCAAACTGAGGGGGCATTCAGCTCCGGTGACGTCCGTTGCATTCTCGCTTGATGGGGGGCGTGTAGCATCGGGCAGTTATGATTCCTCTGTCCGGATATGGAATGCAACTACCGGGAAAGTAGACCATATACTCACTGGCCATTCACATTGGGTGCTCTACGTTTCCTTCTCTCACGATGGATTGCATCTCGTGTCTGGCTCGCGTGACCACTCAATCCGGATATGGAATACCATCACCGGAGCAATAGAGCGTTCATTCGAGGGTAATTCGGGCTGGGTGGATTCGGTTGTGTTCTCATCTAATGGCGCGCACGTCGTGTCTGGCTCACGTGACGGCTCAGTCTGTATATGGGACACTACCACAGGTGATTCAACACCGCTGCTGGAACATGAATCCTTCCAATTCTCAGATGGAGGCAAGGTCGCTCATGTCATCCCTGGCCACTTTCATCTCTTTCCTGCTGGGGACCCACAGATCTTCATCTCACCCAGTCGTGACTGGATTCTGGCTGCCTTGCCACTGAAATCTTGTTGGATTCCCCCTGATTACCGCAATTTCAACACACATTCCTTCTCTTCCTCTAAAGTGTGCTTTGGATATTATTCAGGTCACATTGTCATAATTGATCTCAAGCCTATACACCAGTAGCATAACAAAGTATAACTAGGGATCAGGTGATATGAGGTTTTTTGAGGATTTGTAACTATTAGTGCCTTCTTTCTTGGATGCATCCTTGTATTCCTGACATCAGGAATCAAACAAGATTAATGACAGCATAAATCACCAGACCTGCAGACATATCCAGAGGAAATGTACACTTATATGCAGGAGGCCATTCAGGAAAACCCTGCAAGGATAGCAATTTCAGACAACAAATTTTGGAAACATGTGCCAACATGATTTCATATAACATCCTGTATGGCTTCTTGCAAAGATAATTCAAGGAAGACTGCCACATCTAATGGATGGACAGCACTGGGGCAGAAAAATTTGTTACCCAGTTCTTGGCTTGTAATGAAGACTTTGAGTGGGAAGCTAGTCATGCCATCAAGCATAGCCTGATGAATGTGTCTATCATTCCTATTTACAGCATTTATCCATAGTTTCTTTAACAATAATACAATAAATCCCTTCTTTGTTTTCATGCAATCCTTACAAGATTGACAATCATGGAGCAGAAATACTCAAGTAAATAATTGAGATGAGCAATGTCAGGTGTATTCACAAGGGCATCATGAATTACTGATTGGATCTTCGGGTTAGTTGTTATGGCCCATGTCGCCAAACAAACCCACATTAAACCCCACGACCACCCGCTGTCAGGAGTCGGATACTGACGGACTTTGGTACTGCCGAGGGGTGTTGTTGAAAGGTCGGGCGGACTATGGCCAAGTCCTGCAGGCCAAGAGTAGTGGCGTTGGCTTCAACGTACTTGTGCGTTGCGCCCTACTTGCCGTGAGTGCCACTGTATTTGCAACAGACAGATACTCAGGGGGATGCTGAACATGCCGGCCCAAGTCGAGGACTTAACAGAAGAGAAGAAGGTAGAAGGGCCTAAGCCTAGTCGATACCCAGAATGAGGAAGTATGTACATCCATGTCCTACTTATATAGGTTAAGAAGCGACATGTGGAATAAGGAATGTGGGACAACAAGGTATGCAGAGCATGTGGTTGTTGTCCACAACAAACAAAATTAGAACAAGGAATGCAAAGCGGGGATATAACAATGAAGGACAATATAATAGGATCGTGACTCGAAATGGGACAATAGGGAGTGGCCGGATATAAAAAAATGGGGTCGCGTCCAAGGATAATACAAGGACGGGGAGTCCCGAGGTGAAACGAGCCGAGGAGTGCAGATGGCGAATGTGCCGAGCCGGGACCGGCACACCAAGTGTTATGCAGGCAACGTGGGCACTTGGTCGTGGATATAGGATAATTGCTCGGTCGGCACTGCCAGCGGATGGGTCTCGGTACGTGGACTTGACACCCGCACCATTTCCGGGACCTTTCCAATTGCTCAAAGTCTGAATAACCGATTTCTGGATGTCCAATACATATTCCGAGGTTCCACACTTCCGAACCTCCAAAGACTCTGAAGTCAAGGTTCCGCTCCTTTGATAGACGACGCACAGGATCATCACGTACCTCACTCCTTGTTCTTCATTTTATATTGCCCCTTGTACTCTCTTCCCCCCTTGTCTTTACTCGGTAAAAGATAGTACAAGAACTAGATACATGTATATAAGTCACCAGTCGACTGGACTATTCACCAGTACAAATATTGACTTAATACTGCATCGTAGTTTCCGATTAAGTTCCAGTAAACTTTCCGACTTTCCGAAATTAGGGACAGATGATCGAGGAGGGTGCAACACATAAGTTGAAGCCAAGTCCCTGCGACCTCGAACCACCCATACCACCCTATACTGTGAACAGTTCCAAGACCCCCGGCGTTCCCGACTTCTGTTGCTCCGATTTCAATCCTGATTCCAATCCTTTGCCCCACCCTCAGAATACGAATTCCCCCTTCGAAAACCTTTTGAAACCCTCCGAAAACCCTTCTGGAAGTCTCCAGCTAAGCGCCAACACACGGATTTAACATTAGTTAGAGAAAGCATTTTAGATATTTTAGGGACGATGTGGCAGATATCTATCAATTCTGAGTGAAACTGGGCCTTCCTTTTTGACTGGGAGCATAGACCCGGTATGCCTGTTTGTCTACTTGCCCACCATCAGGTATCAGCTGCTGTAAGGCCAGGGGAAATTGGTCAATGTCTCTCATTAGGACATTCAGTATGTGTTATTGATGTATTTTGGAATAGGTGAGGAGGGTAATCATGAGGGAAGAGGTACTTGAGGGGTCGTGTAGGGAGCAGGGAAATCAAAGGATGTGCACCCTACCCGAATAAAAAAACATAAGAATTGCAACCAGGATGAACGTCTAATCTCCTGATCTGCAATGTTTATGATTGCAAGGCTTTTGGAAATCTTTGGTTGGAATAATTCTAGTTTAATCACAAACACTGTTTTTTGTTGCTTTGAATAAGAGGGGCATCGTTTCCTGTCCTCTTGTAAGCTTCAGCATTGGGTAACTGACCTTGTAATGAAGCATTGGCTATTCCAGTAGTATGAATCTGGGAAACTCCAACATGTTCATTCATATATGGGTTCTCCTTACCCAATGCTCACTTGTACAAGAGGATGGGAAACGATGGCCCTCTTATTTTTTTATTTTTTTTTAAAAAACAGAGTTTTTCTTTAAACTAGAATTATTCCAACTAAACATGACCAACACCCTTGAAAATCACAAACATTGCAGACAAAACATTCGATTATATTGTCGGAGACAGGGGAGTCTGTCTGTCTGCTCACACTTCCATCTCATCTTGGAAAAATAATCAAAATAAATCAGCTGAAATTCCCAACACAAAGCATCGATGAAAACAATAATGGATTTTTTGGTAAGATCTTTCACAGCAGATTTGATCGGTGTCACAATGAGGTCATTAAACTGAGGTTCCATGTGGACCCACATTTATGGTCTGCTGGATCATCGTGATTGGCATGTCCGGCTTTAAGGACAAGGGCGGAGATGGAGGGATCTTGCGCTCAGTCTCGCTGCGTGTGAGCCCCTGGAGCAGAAAAAGTAGTTAGACGTGAATGACTGAGGGAGGGGCGCAGTTTTTTTTTTCATTACCCTCAAATCCACAATTAATATCAACCTCCAACCCCAGGAGGCATAAAAACCAACTGGTCAAACGTTTTCATCCTTAAGCTCCTTTCCGAGGACAAATCTTAGGGTTGAATAATGCTTGATTTCTTCATTACAGCTGCTAATCATGATGTTAATATATATAATACTATCAGTGAGTGTATTAACTGTTTATCCCTGTTACCCCCGCTCTCATAGTATTTTAGACCCTACGCCCGACCATTTAGGGCTTCTCGTATCACTTCCATGATCAATTTATTCGGCCTGCAACCCAGCATCATCTCCGCCACGACACGCATGCATGTAGAGTACTCGCAAGCTAATGCTTGCTCATCTCGAAGCATAGGCAAGCGACCGCGAGAATACGAAAATCAATTGGTTGAATGACATGGCCGGAATGGGAAAAACCACATTCGCTTACTCATCATCCTTGACAAGCTGAACATGCTTGGAGCCACTTTCTTTTGTTCCCGTATGCAAGACGAATGCAGGGATGTCGACCGGATCATTCTAACTATAGATCGTGAGCTTGTGTGACGGTTAACCTTTATCGGCCGTGCGCTCTTGAAGATTTGGACACAGATCCAGAGACTGGCACCCGACACATGGAACTTCAGTTTAAAGACCTCATCATGACACCGATCAAAGATGCTGTAAAAGATCTTACCAAAAAAACTATTATTGTTGTCATCGATGCTTTGTGTTTGGAATTTTAGGTGATTTATTTAAGTTTGAACAGACAGACAGACTCCCCCGTCTGCCACAATATAATCGAGTGTTTTGTCTGCGATGTTTGTGATTGCAAGGGTGTTGGTTATTTTTGGTTGGAATAATTCTAGTTTAAAGACAAACTCTGGTTTTTATTTTCAAAATCAGAGGGGCATTTTTCTCATCCTCTTGTACGATTGAGCATTGGGTAAGGGGAACCCATTATGAATGAACATGTCGGATTTTTTACAGATACATACTACTGGCATGGCCAATGCTTCATTACAGGCCCAGGGTTACTATATACTATTTTTTTCCCCAAGAAGTGCGTTGTCAGCACACTGTCATCTTGGGAGCGGTCACTGGCAATAAACTCAACATCAGAGATTTACTCGAGATTCACAATGTGTACCTTGTGA
>QLPI01004785.1:0-17899 GCA_003314275.1 Chroogomphus rutilus | reverse complement strand
ACTTAACTGTAGAGTATCTCTGGTCAGGAAAATCAACTGAGCAGATCAACCCTTAAAGCAGAATGTAATCAACTAGAAAATCAATAGCCAATCTCACCCTGTAGAATCACAAGGATGTCACCTGTCAAGCGTCGGGTACTGGCGGACTTTGGTACTGCCGAGGGGTGTTGTCGAAAGGTCAGGTGGACTATGGCCAAGTCCTGCAGGCCAAGAGTAGTGGCGTTGGCTTCAACGTACTTGTGCGTTATGCCCTACTTGCCATGCATGCCACTGTATTTGCAACAGACAGGTACTCGGGGGGATGCTGAGGATGCCGGCCCGAGTCGAGGACTTAACAGAAGAGAAGAAGGTAGAAGGGCCTAAGCCTAGTCGATACCCAGAATGAGGAAGTATGTACATGCATGTCCTACTTTTATAGGTTAAGAAGCAACATGTGGAATAAGGAATGTGGGACAACAAGGTATGCAGAGCATGTGGTCATTGTCCACAACGAACAAAATTAGAACAAGGAATGCAAAGCGGGGATAGAACAATAAAAGACAGGATAATAGAATTGTGACTCAAGATAGGACAATAGAGAGTGGCCGAGTATAAAACAATGGGGTCGTGTCCGAGGATAATACAAGGACAGGAAGTCCCAAGGTGACATGGACCGAGGGGTGTGGATGGCGGATGTGCCGAGCCAGGACCGTCGCACCAAGTGTTATGCATGTGACGTGGGCACTTGGTGATGAGATTATGAGCAAATTGCAGTAGGTTTGAAGAATTTATAGGCAATCTATTTATTTTATCTCCTCAGTGTAGTCAACAACCTCATGTATATTCGGAAAATATACCTATTTATTTTATCTTATAAAAAGAATAGAAAGAAATTAGCCTTAAAGGCTTGTACAATATATTATACAACTCACCTCCTCAGTGTAGTGAACAACTGAGGAGGGAGGCATGCGCAGGTTGTGTTTCACCCGCATATACCCTGCAACCGGCCCTTGACCCTATCAAAGGTTTGAGCCAGGCTGTCGGTCCCAATCCAGGGAGCTGGCCACGCATATCGCGTCGTGCGTGGACAAGCACCCGTAAGTAGCGTACATAGGAAAGAATGAATAGCTCCCTCAATATTGAGGGTAAAAATACAAATAAATGTGAGAAAAATTCAGAATTCAAAAGCGCACAGAGTGATACTAAAATCGATATATAATTACAATATATTGAGATTGGTCTCTCAGGGGTGAGCTGCAAGTTTGCACCCTACATGCCCCCTCAAGCTCAATATATGCCGAGTTTTTCGGTGAGAATCTTCACTCTGGGTCCTGGTAAACCCTTTGTGAGGATGTCTGCGAGCATTTGATCGGTTGGGAGGTATTCGATTGTAATCTTCTTCCTCTCAATTGTATCTCAGATGAAATAGAGTCTTATGTCGAAGTGTTTGGTTCTCAAGTGCTGCTGATTACCATAAGCTATAGTAATAGCCGATTGGTTGTCGGCATGTATTTTGATAGGATTTTTAATGGGCTGGAAAACTTTGGTTATGAAGTTCTTGAGCCAAATGGCTTCTTTTGTGGCATGAGTCATAGCAATAAATTCTGCTTTGGTAGATGAGAGTGCCACTATCATCTGCTTCTGGCAGCTCCATGAGATGCTCCTGGAGTCAATTTGGAATATGTAGGCTGATATTGAGTGTCTGTGGTCTTGTGAAGCCCAGTCGGCATCCGAGTATCCTACTAGGCCGTCTCGACTCTTCCCTAAGACTAGTTTCTTATCTTTCGTGCCTTTTAAGTACTTAAATACTCTTTTCACTGCATTCCAATGAGCAATCCCTGGGTTCTCTAGAAACTGTGATAGTAATGAAACAGCAAATGAAATATCTGGATGGGTAGCTACTGCTGCCCACATGAGTGAACCAATCGCCTGTCGGTAAGGAATCTTCTCCATGTTTTTCTTGTCGGCTTCAGTAGTCGGGCATTGTTCTTTAGATAATTTAGATGTTGGATCTAATGGAGTGGTATGTGTTTTGGCATCTTGTAGGTTAAATTGATCGAGTATCTTGTCAATATATGCTTCTTGGGAAAAACTGATCGTTCCAGCTGATTTATCCCATTCGATCTTCAGATTAAGAAGCCAGTGGATTTCTCCAAGATCTTTCATCTTAAAGATGGCTTCAAGATCTTCCTTGATGCCTTGCAATATAGAGTCGTCTGTAGCTGTGATGGTGAGATCATCTATGGCAGCTCCGATGATGGCATAGTCGTTTGCCTGATGTCTATAGAATACTGCAGCATCTGAGGCTGATTTTGTAAATCCAATAGAATAAAGGACATTCCATAAACACTTATACCACTCTCTTCCCAATTGCTTGAGCCCATATATGCATTTCTTCAGAAATAATATGTTTTCATGTTGTTCCTCAAAATATCCAGGTGGCTTGCGCATATAGATAGGTTCCTCGAGCGGTGCATTTACATATGCAACGTCTACATCCATTTGATGTATGGGCCAATTATTTCTAGCCACTATTGCACATATGATGCGTAAAGATGTCATACAAATGACTGGTGCATAAGTCTCATCGTAATCGACTCCAAAAGTTTGTGTGAAGCCTTGAGCAACGAGTCTTGATTTTGCACGTACTACATCACCCTTCTGATTATGTTTCATCACATGAGTCTACTTGCTACTGACTATATTCACACCCGGAGGAGGTTTAGTGAGTTCCCAGGTGTCTTTGTCGATTTGCGATGGGATCTCAGTGTCCATGGCTGTCTTCCATGTAGGATTACTAAGGGCATCTTTAGTCATTATAGGCAATTGCAAATCATTTGATAGATATGCAAAATCATCTTCATTGGCATTTATTGGTTCGGCGCTTATTGCTAGGTAGTCACATACATCTCTCTCGCCCTTGTTCCTCTGAATATAAAAATCAGAATTATATGCGATATCATTGAGTGCATTATCCTCAATGTCTTCGCAAGCGAGGGTGGTTAAATTTATATGTGCGGCTTCTCCAGCTTGAGATTTATCACCGGAGCCGGCCCTTGAAGCTCTTTCTTGTAGTAAACGAATTCTCTCACTTCTTCTGAGTGGAGGAGCTTCTTCAGGTCTGCTCACATCTATTTGACTTGGTTGTAAATTTTCTAAATCTCTTTCTGGCGTGTGCTCGACTATTTCTTCTATGTGGCTCTCACCCGACCGTAGGTCACGTGATGGTACTGGCGCTTGAATAGGTGCCGACGTGGATGGTATTTGCCTGTATCTGATGGCCTTTGGCCCAATAATTGTGCGATCATCTGTAGGTAAAATAGGAGTGATTGAGGGCAATTTTGGTGCCTCAAATATAATATTCCGCTCCACAGATACCCGTCGACTATCCAGCCAATATATACAATGGCCATCGCTTTGAGCAGAGTGACCGATCCACTTAGCTTTCTTGGCTCTAGATAGCAGTTTATCGTCTTGTCTAATTTTAACATAGACGTCCGTCCCCCATTCGTGAGCATCTTGTAAGTTCAGTTTTTGATGGTGGACCATCTCATAGGGTGTCTTGTCCAGTAGAGCTCGTGTATGCGTGCGGTTTTTAAGGTAGTTAGCATGCTGAATAGCATATCCCCATAATGACTTAGGGAGATTGGAATCTAGAAGCATTGCACGGGTCTTTTCGACCAATGTGCGGTTTAGGCACTCGGCAACTCCATTCTGTTCTGGGGTGTCATGAACAGTATATCGGTGTCGAGTACCCTGCTTGTCTAGGTAGTTATTGAATTCAGCACTTGTATATTCACCCCCTCGATCTGAGAGGAGTGTTTTGATGCGCGCATTCCTCTGCCGAAGCATCATTGCCTCATACAACTTGTATTTGGCAAAGACTTGATCCTTAGTGCTCATTAAGTAGAGCACTGATTCCCTTGAGTGATCGTCCGTGAAGGAAACATAGTAAGACTTTTTATCAATTGTGATATGTCTCGCCGGTCCCCATACATTGGAAAATATTTTATCGCCGATTTTCTTTGAGCGCTCACTTGATTCTTTTGGGAGTGGTTTGCGTGTAATCTTACCTTTAATACACGCATCACAGGTGAATTTATCTCTAGCCTGTGATAGCTCTAGGCCGTAAACCATGCCACGATCCATCAGGTGCTTAAGGGTCTTGTAAGATATGTGCCCGAGCCTGCGATGTGTCTCAATGGCGGTTAAGCATAGCTTAGTGGAATGTTGAGTTGACTGATTATCCAAACGATATAGGCCGTGTAATTTAGGTGCCTGCAATAAAATATGGCCGGACGAATTCTTTATTGTGCATTTTTGTGATGCAAATTCTGTCCGGTTACCGGCATCATTGCATCGGCCTATGGAAATAAGGGTGAAGGCGATTTTAGGAGCATATAGTGTTTCTTTCAATGTCAATGTGACTGCTTTCCCTCTCACTCTAGTAGTTATCTTGAGTTGACCGCTTCCATATGCATCAAAGCTGCCTTGGTCGGCTGCTCAAATCGTACGTGGTGTGGGGAAGCTTCTATAGTTCTCAAGCATGTTCTTGTGAGGCGTCATGTCAGAACTAGCTCCTGTATCTAAGATAGTAGTGTCGCCTGTTCCATCTCTGATGAAGGCGGTGCAATCATAATTGATGAATGCCATAGATCCGTCATCATCTCCTCCGGAAGACTCATCTTCATCAGCTACGTTGGCTTTGGCCTTTCCTTTCCCTTTTCCTTTTATCTTTTTGAATCTAGATCTTTTCTTCTGCCTAGGCCCTTGGCCTTCCCTGCCACTGCCTTTAGCCCAACACATCTCAACTGTGTGTCCCGGCTTTTTGCAGTTGGTGCATATATGCACCTTCTTATCTGCAGTACCCACGAACCCTTGATCCTCATGAGTGAGGGACAATGTCCTACGCCTATCATATTGTGATTTAAGTACCCGGATGATATTGTCTGGATCCAAAGGCTTTCCAACCTCTTCAAGAGATGTCGTGAGGGCATTCATGACTGATTCGTAGGAAGGTGGCAATGAGGATAGTATAATATCAAGGAATTCTTCTTCAGAGATCTTAGCTCCCATGTCATTGAGTCTTGCATAGAGATCTTGAGCCCTATCAAGGTGTTCTCTGAGATCATCATCCTCTGAGCACTTCATGTTCCGGAGTTGTCTCTGGATGCTGGTGACAACCATCTTTGGTTTTTTCGTCATCTCAGTTACCAGAGTATCCCAGATCTCCTTTGCATTCTTTTTCTTTTCTAGCATTAAAGCTAGTGACTCTGACACGGATGCCAATATTTGAGTCTTGATGAGTCCCTCTCTAGCCAGCCACTTTTCAAGTCTATCCTCAGCCTTCTCTACCTTGGCCTCCTCATCATCTGTGAGGACATGTGCCTTGGGAAAAGTGGGAGGATCTAGTGGTCGGTCGGCTTTGCCTTCTATATGTTTCAATAGATTTTTAGACTCAAAGTAACTCATGAGTTGAGCTCTCCACAGGGACCAATTAGATCCATCTGTGGCTAGTCTCCCCATGGTCAATGGGACTTTCTCTGTTTGGTCTGCGGGGCCCATAACCGTGATGAGATTATGAGCAAATTGCAGTAGGTTTGAAGAATTTATAGGCAATCTATTTATTTTATCTCCTCAGTGTAGTCAACAACTTCATGTATATTCGGAAAATATACCTATTTATTTTATCTTACAAAAAGAATAGAAAGAAATTAGCCTTAAAGGCTTGTACAATATATTATACAACTCACCTCCTCAGTGTAGTCAACAATTGAGGAGGGAGGCATGTGCGGGTTGTGTTTCACCCACATATACCCTGCAACCGGCCCTTGACCCTATCAAAGGTTTAAGCCAGGCTGTCGGTCCCAATCCAGGGAGCCGGCCATGCATATCACGTCATGTGTGGACAAGCACCCATAAGTAGCATACATAGGAAAGAATGAATAGCTCCCTCAATATTGAGGGTAAAAATACAAATAAATGTGAGAAAAATTCAGAATTCAAAAGCGCACAGAGTGATACTAAAATCGATATATAATTACAATATATTGAGATTGGTCTCTCAGGGGTGAGCTGCAAGTTTGCGCCCTACACTTGGTTGTGGATATAGGATGATTGCTCGGTCAGCACTGCCGGCGGATGGGTCTCGGTACATGGACTTGACATCACCCACCCTTGGCGTCAAGCAGGAAAATCAACTACTTAACTAAGACTAATACAGGAAAATCAACTGTACTAATCCTTGTCACTGGAAAATCAACAGATGACTAAGAAAAGAGTCACACAAGTCACACAGACTGGTAGGATAGAAGCTGATGTATATTGTTACTTTTGGGAGGCTGTATGTCCTCCTTTTATATTGTATTTACACTAGGGCAAGAACTTCTATCTATTAATGGACATGGAAGGTTGCAGAACATTCTAGAAAGTTCCTAGCCAATCAACTTTCAGTACCTGACTATGAGTCATTTCCTTGCATAGCCTTGATCATGCACAGACCATGTACACAGCTTTTATGCCATATATGTACATTATTTTGGTCCATTTACACTGGCTATGTCAAGCATAGCCCCATACCTGTGCTAAAATAGCTAGCATAGCCATGAAGCAGTGCTGTTGCAATGGGCACAGCATTGTGCCTATGCACTTGGTAACTAATTCAAACTCCACACTGAGTTTGAATTATTACTGGTTTTGGGAATGATTAGCAAACTCAGCTGAGTTTGTGGACTCATGTGGACACTGTAGTTGGGCTTCAACAAAATAAAGGGCCTTTAGCCTTGAGAAAATCAGGGAAAATAGGAGAAAAATATGATGAATTTGAGACTATTGGATACTACATTTAGATACCCAAAGACTAATTTTTATGCCACAATTTTAGTGACAAAAAGCGAAATTAAGCGAAAATAAAAGAAGAAAATTGAGAGAGAAATAACTGGCACCATTGGGTACTTTTTTTAGACTAGACCTAAGAAGCCATAATCTCCTACACTAACATTGTTGGCAGCAGGTGGACATTTGTTCAAAAAAGAGACTCAGAAGGGAAGATCTATAAAGCTAAATCATGCATTGTAGCTCAAGGATTCATGCAGAGCTTTGGTGTTGACTATGATGAGACCTATGCTCTTGTCATCCACTTATCATCCTTGCGAATGATATGCATGGTCACAGTCAGAAATGACTGGCCCATCCACCAAATGGACATTGATAACACTTATATAAATGTGCCACTCAAAGAGCCTATCTACATGAAACAACCATGCAGATATGAGCATGGAACTGAAGATCACTTACTCAAATTAAAAAGAGCTATGTATGGACTCAAACAATCCAGACGCAAATGGTATAATTGCCTATCCAGTGCATTACAAAAGCTTGGATTACAATATCGGCCTCAGATGCCACTGTATTCTATAGACATGAACAAAAAGGTCATGGGATCATAGCTGCTGCCATGGACGATCTCACAATCATGGCTGCAAACTCAGCTATTGTAGATGAAATTAAATGTAATCTCTCCCAGATCTTCAAAATGAAAGACCTCAGCAAAATTTATTAGTTGCTCAATATGAAAATTGAATGTGACCAAAAATCACACACAATCACCTTTTCTCAACTGGCATATATCGAAAGAATTATTAACTGGTTTAATCTACAAGACACCAAGACACACGCAACCCCTATAGACCTAAATGTCAAACTGTCTAAAGATCAATGTCTGAAGACCGATGTTGAAAAAGAAGAAATGAAATCAGTTCCATATAGACAAGCAATCAGCTCATTGATGTAGGTGGCTGTTGCAATGTGTCCAGATATATCATTTGCAGTTTCACTACTCTCGAAGTTCCTTGATAACCCAGGAAAAAAACACTAGGATAGGAGGTGGCAAAGAGGGTATTTAAGGAACAAAAGACTATAAACTCGTTCTAGGTAGAAACCACGAAGGACTCGTTGCATATGCAGATGCAGATTGGGCATCTCAAGATCATTGCCATTTGATTTCTGCATACCTCTTTCAGATCAATGGCACATTGGTCTCCTGGAGTTGTCAAAAACAATCTATTGTAGTACTATCTTCAACGGAAGCCAAATTTATCGCGCTTACTCATGCAGCCAAAGAGGCACTCTGGATCCATCACTTAATCACTGAAATATTTCAACCCATCCAATTCTCTGTCAAGATCCATTGTAACAATCAATCTGCCATTGCCATTACACATGGGAATCAACAACATGTGCAAACAAACCATTTGGACATTCAACTATGCTTTATTCACAACTTACTCAAGAATCAAAACATCACTGTTAAATACTTACCAACCAATCAAATGCCAGCAGATATCTTTACCAAAGGCCTATCTGGCCCAAAGGTAAAGATAATTACTGAAAAATTAGGTTTATATTAGGCTTGAGGGGGTGTGTTGGGATTATTTTAACAGTTTAAGCCAAATATAAACAAAAAAAAAATCAAATTTTCTCATTCCCTTGATGGGGATTATTAGTATATTTTTTCTTTTATTTTTCCATATTTTTCTTTTGGCTATTCTGTATAACTTTTGTATTTTTAACGATGCAAATGTCATACTTTGGTTGTATCTGGAAGTTACTGGTGCATTCCAATACTCGTTCTTTTTCACTCCTGGTCAGATATGACATTACTGGGAGTATAGTACATGCATGCTCTCGTCACGCAGAATAATTTCTTTTCTCCTCAGTGTTTGACCACACTGAGGAGGTGAGCAAAATAATTGTAAAATAAATTCTATGCCTAAAAATCTGTAGTCTATTTTATTTAGGTAGTTTCTTTCAAATGACATAGTGTTTGACCACACTGAGGAGTCTATTTTATTTAGTCTGTGTGTCCCTTGTGCACCTACTTAAGTTGCATTGATATATTAGTGCTCATTTCCCTACAGGGTCATCCCCTGACATAAACCACTCTCAAATGGCTTAACTCAGATACCTGCCAGCCAGCCTAAGGGTCTCACCTAAGACTTTGGCAACTTTGGCACCTTGGGAACCTCCAGAAGGCCAAAGACACACCCTCATAATACTGGAATATAAGGAGGAATAAGGAAATAGAGGGCTAAGAACTACAGGGATAGGTAAGCTGAAGTGAGAAGAGACTTGAGACAGGTTGGCCTAGCTTCAGGCAGACAACTGGCAGTTCTGCTAGGTACCAAACCAAGGGCCTAAAAACTTGGCTTATATACCTGCGGTTTGGCCTGCTGGTATCTGAGGTTTGCATCACTTAAGGCCCAGGTTAGGAGTAAAGTATGTTGAAGAAGCAGGACATAGGCAAAAAAGTATAGAGATTACATTGCTTACAGCAAGGGGCCCTTAGGTTATCCCTATAGGACAAGCAGCCCCCTGCCCTCCAGGTAGAAGTAGCCAGGTGGCTCTACCACAGCCCAGCCAGCCCAGCCCAGCCCAGCCCAGCCCAGCCTAGAAGAAGAGCCCAGTCAAAGCCCAGCTGAAACCCTACCAGAACCCAGTCAAAGCCTAGCCAAAACCCTACCAGAGCCCAGCTGAAATCCCAGCAGAGCCTAGCTGAAGCCCAGCCAAAACCCAGCCAAAACCCCACCAGTGCACAGCTGAAACTCCAGCAGTGCACAGCTGAAACCCCAGCAGAGCACAGCTGAAATCCCAGCAGAGCACAGCTGAGACCTCAGCCGAGCACAGTCAAAGCCAGGCTGAAACCCCAGCACAGCTCAGTCAAAGCCCAGCCAAAGCCCAGCCAAAGCCCCAGCAGAGCACAGCCAAAGCCAGGGTGAGACCCTAGCAGAGCACAGCCAAAGCCATGCTGAAATCCCACCAGAGCCTAGCCAAAGCCCAGCCCAAACTCCACCAGAGCCTAGCCAAGACCCAGCCAAGACCTCAGCAAAAACCCAGCCAAAACCCCAGCAGAGCCCATCCAAAACCTAAAACCCCAACCAAAACCTGAAACCCCAACCAAAACCCAAAACTCCAACCAAAACCCAAACCCCAGCCAAAAGCTGGAACCCCAGCCCAAAGCTGAAACCCCAGCTGAAACCCCAGTTAAAACCCGACCAGAGCCTAGCCAAAACTACAATTTCCCAATCCTATGTTTAACAGATCTCTATCTATTACTACCTGATATAACATATAAACTACCAAGCAAGTTAAGGAAAAGAAATAGGTTCCCATCATCTTTCTCACTCATAGGCCAATGCACCAGCCATAAATCTACATACTCGAGTCCAATGCTCTGGAGTGTTGATTCAAAATCCCCACAGGCATCATTGTTAGCCTTCCAAAACAACTTGGTTGTTTGTCATGGCTCAGCCCCTCAAACAAACCTATCATAGTTTGTACAACTGCCCACACTCTTCCAAGTATTTTCCAGCCATAATTCTCAAGAACAATTCCCTGACTACCCTTTCCACCATTCCATTTCAACAACCTGTAGTTCTGTAATCCCAAATTCCTGCAATTCTGTAACCATGTTTCCATTCTTCCAGTAGGCAACTCAAAGGATCACCATGTACCTGACTCTCTTGTTCTTCACTTTCTATGGACTCCTTGTATTTCCTCCCTCCCCTTGTCTTTGGACTAGACAGTAGAAAATACAAGGTAGTTTACATGTATATAACCACCCAGTTGACTGGACTATTTGCCAGTATGAATATTAACTTAATTTGCATCCAAGTTTCTGACTTAAGTTCTGGCCTAATTCTGACATAGTTTCTCACATGTTTCCACCTTTCTGAATTTGGGCACAGACAATCGAGGAGGGCACAACACATAAGTTGAAGCCAAGTCCATCTGACCTCAATCATCCACATGACTAGTTGTACAAGTCTATCACTGCAAACTACCACCACCCTGAGTCCTAGTGCTTTGTCGTCTGCCTTCCATCCCTTCCACTTCCTTGTCCTCAACCTTATGACCCCCAACTGCTACATTCTAGGAACTTCCATCCCCCTTGTAGAATCCTTGACCATTTCCTCAGTCTTCTATTCCCCTCCAGGATCCCCCATCCAGCATCTTAAGACCAAATACTGACTTAAGACCAAATACTGATTTTTCAGGATCAGTATGTAGGGTTACAATACAGATCATCCAACATGTGATATACCCAAGACCAAGGGCCGGAATATTTTGCCCATTATTGACCATAAAGTTAGAAACTCAACTCAATGTTATAGTTCAGAGTAGGATTACAAAGCTCTCTACACAAATGTAACAAAGGTGGGGCCCAGTGATATGTGTATGATTTGTGAATCTGGCCTTGGTTGAGAATAACTGATTTTTAGAGTTTCATATTTCGAGCCATTATGCAAGCTGGGTGTCACATGATGAGGCATTTTTTGTTCTAGAAAGCTGGCTGCTATCACATTTTTGTCAGCATATAATTTTTATCAGCTCAGGAAAAGTGGTGATTGATCAGTCCTTCAGATAGCACATGGAACAAATGTTTACTGTTTTCTCAACAACACCCTTACAGAATGTAGTAGAAATCTTTCCTCTATCATACATGACGTGGTGACACCAGTGCACTGCACCTCCTGACACTCCCATGTGTAGGGCTGTCAGTGTAGTTTGGTGTGGCAGATTAGACTTCTGTGTGGTTTTCCTGGGGTAGAATATCAAGGTGTCGGCTGTATAAATAAAAGAATATTCTTGGAGAATTTTTGGTTATTTTATCTGTATTTATTGTTTAGGAAAATATTGCTCTATGGCAATTCTACTGGGAGCTGAATCCCGGGTTTGGCCTGCATTTTAGGTGCCATTCTGGGAAACCGGCCTGGGTGCCAAAGTGCCGGTTTATGGAATTGTGGTCCTCTCACAAGGTAGAAATAATAGATAGTATTATATAAAAAGAGTATTTGGTATTGGGAACTTAACTCTCGATCCAGGTATTGGTACGATGAGTATCAAGTGTTTTTGTCCGAAATAGGAAAGTGCGATGTCCGGCGCTGAACCGAACGTTCAGCGCGGATGATAGTTTTGAGTGTAGTTCAAGAATTAATGAGGATGACATGTAGAAAGGGAATTTCTTGTTCTCTTTTATTTCGCTAGATATATCTAGATACTTATAGGAAAAAGAAAGCTATGCAACATGAAAACTTATCGGAATGTGACCAGAGGCTGTTCTGATACAGCTGGGTTCATGATGGAATGTGGGTATGTGGGCAAGGAAAAAGATTTGGGCTGTGCCCTGGAAAAAGATAGAAGAAATGAAAAAACAAACATATTAACATTCTGTGCCCATCAATGATATTCCTTCCATCAGCCCTGAAGAACAATCTAGGCCTTGTATCAGGTACCAGGCCAAGTAGGTGGTATTCATCCAAAAACATCCCTAAAATCGCAAAAATATTCCTGTAGCTTCTTTGTATAATCTGTGAACCCTGTGAGAAGTTTCCCCTTGAGGGGAATAGAATTGGGGGAGTTATTTGGGTTTTGGTGTTGAAGTGAATCAGGAATATATATATAATTACTAAGAAAATTCCATTGGTTCTAACAGTCAGGAGGTGGAGTGCACAGTTATTCACTGTGTCATGCATGTGGTAGGGAGCATGGCAATGGTGGGAGGAAGTACATTGGCATGTGGTGGGTGCACAACATGAAGGTGTGAGTGGTTTCGGGTTAGATGATCAGGCCAACCTTGAGCAAACAGGAGTTTTGAGTATTAAAGTAAAGAGTTTAACCAAAAAGATGTGACATTCATCTGGTGGTGTAAGGACAAACAGTCACACAAGATATTTGAACTTATTGGAAATACAAGAGGTTGGTTAGGATAGATCTCTGATTCCTCTAAGCTACCATAGAACTACTCAAGAATGAGTATTTATACAAGTGGAGACTCCTAATAAGTAAATGAAAAGAAAGGAACAAAAAGAATATGCTTTCAAGACAGTAATAAAGCTCTTGAGTGGAACATCTTGTTGATGGGGTACTGGTTGATCAACTGTTGAATATAACCATTCATGGGGGTCACTAGGAGCTGCCTCCATTATAGCTATCTGTGTTACACTCATTGAGACTGAACCCACCTAAGGTTGTACTCTGATACAACACCAAGTCCTTATTAGAGGAGATTTTCATAATGTAAGGGCAACCTCTACAGGCTTTTGTAGCAGTTATATAATGCTAGCAAGGGGGGAAATCCTAGATTAGCTATCAATCTCTATATATTGTTGGAATGTATGGTATCCATTGTTACATCACTCTATTGTTCTACCTCCCTATTGTTTTATTGTCCATTGTCATATTCCTCTATTGTTCTGCTTTCACCCTACAATAGTTACACTCTACATATATAAGGTGAAGGGTAGATACATGTCTCCTCAGTCGTTGCAATTCACCGACTGAGGTAAGACACTCATCTACTACCATTAGACAGTTACTCATATATCCTCCTTGTAGAGTCTACTTAGGTATTATATTATTATCAGTCGTTGCAATTCACCGACTGAGAGTCTACTTAGATTCCTACATATATATGGGACAGAGATCCTCACCTAGAAATGAGTAAAATCTATAGTATAAAGTTCAGTTATGGCATCAGTGGGCATTTTTAGATAAGCTAATTGGTCAGCATTTATATAATCCCTTCTACACTGCAAATTTCCAAAATTTGGAACTTCCCAGTCATGTGACTGGTTCAACCATCATGCCTCTCTCACATCTTACTTCTTCTCCTTACCACCCACCCCATGTCAGGTGCCCTACATTTGATTTTGACTTTGGTGGGTCTGTGCAACCAGAAGGGCTGCAAGCCCCCATTACGGCACTCAAACCCAGCCCTCCAGAGACAATCAGCATGTCAGACACAAGCCAGTGCCATAAAGCATGGGACTGTGTGTTAGTTGTAGATAAGGAGGAGGGCCTGTGTGGCATTTTCACAGCTAAGGATCTGGTGTATTGGATATGTTGTTTACATGTAACTCCCAGATGCCAAAGCCTTTTTCAATAGACTTCAGTCTCAAGCAGCTTGAGCCAGCTATAGTGGTTGAGGGCCAAGATCCAAGGACAAGTCAAGTAGCCATGGATAATAATACCTTGGAAGAAGATCAGTTGATTGACACTTCCATAAGCATGGACTGGGAATACAATGATCACAGGGAGCCAGTGTCTAGCAGTACCATAGTCTTCACAACTGCCATTGGACAGATAGAACCTACCACCTCATCAGTGAGAGTGGCCTCTCCTTCCACTGTGACCCCTGCACCAATGACAACCCATGTACATAGCAGACTGTCCAAGGCCATACTGGTGCTTTACAGTGATGGGAAGCTCATGGATCTTGATGATGGGGCTGAACCTGCTCCTGAAGTTGGCAATAGTACACTTGGGAAGTGTGTTCAATACTGCAACAGGGAAAGCTAAAACAAAGGTATGAGTGTCCAAGACTAATTATGCTACCCATCACCATGCCTCAAAAACCAGCACCCTTAGTTGCAATCCTCACATGGCAACTGGATTTTCACATGGAACTTTACTTTCTGCCCTATCTATATCATCCTACATCTCCATTTCCTAGTCTACTGTCTCTATTTCCACCACTGCTTCAGCCTCAGCTGTTGCTTCTACCTCTGCTGTTCCTCCACCACCTCTATCACCCAACAAGCACAAAGGTGCCAAGCATACTTGGAAGGGCTGGAAGGGGTGAACTCTACCTCCCAACAGCCCCATATGTGGGAGTGTTGAGAGGTGCCATTCACCGGTGTCACCACATCATGGGTAATAGAGGAAAGACCTCAGTGTGTGCTGGATGTTAGCAGAGGTGTTTAATAGGATTTAGATTAGGGGATTAGGAATTCTACTTTATTGGAATGATATTGTTGTCAGAAAACCACTGGTCAGCTGTTTTTAAGGTATGTTTTGGATCATTTTCCTGTTGGAAGTACCATTTATCCTTAGCTATCTCCAAACTTTCAATGCTCTCCTCTATGCCCTCCCCCAAAATCTCACAATACTACACTGCATCTATGTTCCTCTGCATCTCTATCAGCTTCCCTACCTCTATCAGCTTCCCTACCCCATTCTAGCCCATACACCCCCAAACCATCAAGTTATTCCCCCCTCCATGTTTGACAGTTAGTGTGGTGGTCCTGTCTGATCCTGGTTCCCCTTGTTGCTTCCAAACATACACCTTCCCATTATGACCCAATCCTATTGATTGTTGTCTCATCAGTCCATAACACCCTCTTCTAGTCCTCCAAAGTCCAAATTTCATAGTATTGGGGAAACTTTAGATGTTGCTGATGATGAGACCCCTTGAGCATAAGGACTTTCTTCTTTGTTGCTGATCTAAAGCCATCTTCCTTCAACACATTCCTAACAGTCTGAGGAGTGACAGAGGTAGACATGATGGAATTTATAAATTGGGTGGCTTGGACAGCATTTTCAAGCTTCCCAGAGCTGATTTGATAGATAATTGACTGTTTATCATAAAGGGAAAGCTTGGAAGGACAGCCACCAGGATAATTTTACTTATACCCCTGTACCTCCCTACTGATCCTGCCAATAGTACCCTTTCCCAGGCCAGTCCTAGCTTGAATTTGATGATGGGAATACCCTTTATTGAGGAGAGAAACAACAAAAGAATGCTTTTTAACAGAGATGGATTTTATATTGGTGGTAAGGAGTCAAGGAGATGAATGAACAAAGTTCAACATGTCAAATTGATACAAATAAGGTCACATGGCATGTTGATGATTCACATACCCTACTCCTATCTTATATTGATGTGTAACATTGAAAACCAATAGAGGGTTGAAAAACTGCCCCAATGAGTGGTTATTTTGTTTTATTTATTGAGGAATGAGTTTTGATTGGACTCACATGATTGCTTAAGTTAGTAGATATCTAACATGTTCTAGTATATCATGTGAAATTTTCAGAACTTTTGCTGATGGAATTCCTTCACAAAATATCAATCTTTCTAAAATGCACAAACATTGGGGCAGTTTTTTGACCTACTGTAGCAATCATAACTTCATAATGATGAACACCGAAGAAGAAAATGAAGTATTTGAAAGAGATGAAGACAAACCTTTGCTATTCTAGGTATATGCACTGCAGGGCAGCACAGGAGGGTGGATGTAATGGAAGGAGCTGCCTAGTGACCTTCTGAACAATCATCTTCAACAGTTGATTGACAAGAACCCCATCAACCAAATGTTCCACTCAAGAGCTTTGTTACTGTCTTGAAAGTATATTCTTTTTGTTCTCTTCTTTAGTATTCCATTCTCATCACATTCCACTTTCAGTCTTTGCATTTACTTATTAGGAGTCTCCACTTGAATAAAGACTTGTTCTCAGGTAGTTCTACAGTTGCTTAGAGGAATCAGAGATCTATTCCTAACCAACCTCTTGTATTTCTAATAAGTTCAAATATCTTGTGTGACTGTTTGACCTTGCACCACCAGATGAACGCCACAATAGCAACACCTTGTTCGTATATGTGACACCAGATTCCTAAATCTGAGGTCTCAATTACAACAAACATTTCAGATCATGGAACTCAGTCTCCAAGTGTTAGATCTAGCAGTTATTTATGTAAGTTAAAAGACTAACCAATCGCTTGGCTGTGCTTGTGACGCAGGTGTCACACGACCATGTCGGTGTCTATGTACAACGTACATGACTACATCGAACTTTAGTTCTGCTTGAAAAAGTTGTGAAGCATCTCCAAGTTATATCTATTCAAAAAAACTTATAGCCTAGATTAAAGTAGGTTTAAATGAATTGATTAGCAGATTGTGCTGCAGCAAGGGGGTTGTTTGAGCGCCTCATCACCTTGTAACGAAAACAACCAAGCGTGTCTCTTTTTCGTGGATATTTTGATGTTTTAGGATAGAAACTATGTGATGTCCCTAGAGTTTTGTTGCGGAATCCATCTATATTTTATAGCACGACCACTTTTTGAAATTAACAACATAATAACCTCCAGATTAATTATTGAAGATGCTGAATGTGGTGAAAATGTAACTTCACATTGTATTGAAAAGGTTCTATATTAATTTTCAAACAGAATGGCTACGATATGAGGAAACGGGTGCAGTTTTCTTTATGAACGGAAGTATATTTGAGACACACCTTACGTACTGCAAACCTCTGTAAACGCATACGTCATCTGGTTTTGGACCTTGCGCCAAATACCGGATTGTTCGTCATACTGCATGGATGGCACGTGAGACACACGGACAATATGGGGTCCATTGGAGTGTGGAGAGTACGATTCAAGTGTTTGAAGTTCCTTATACTAAAATATTTCTTCTTTTCTACAAATTCTGTTGAATTTCCCCTGAAGCACGCACTACAAGACATGGGTGATGGTTATAATTCGACGAGGAAAATTTTAGCTACAGCGCTACTTATGTAATGCAGACACGTCACATGGAATGTTGTGGTGCAAACTTGCAATATTCCCAACACACCTTCTCGAGTGAAGCACCACATGAGTTAAAAAGCAAATAACTCATCGGAATCATGTGCAACAGCAGCTGTCTCCTCTTTCCTCTCTGGACATTGAGAGCGAAAGTGACCTTTCTTCCCGCAACCAAAACAGACAATCTCTGAGACTTCGCGTTCTTTCTTGGCAACAAGTGCGGATCCTCCAAGGTTGGCCTTTTCATCTTCCCTTTTGACAACCTCAATCTCCTGTCGCTGTTCTTCATTTGCAAGCCGAGTGATAACGTTCTCGAGTGTGATATCTTCTGGATGAGTGGCATCCAACATGACGATGATTTGGTTGTAGACCGTAGGTAGTCCGTTTGTGAGCACGAGAATAACGTCGTCGTCTGTCACATCCACTCCAATGGCCTCTAGTCCAAAACACATGCCTTTCACCCTGCCAATCCACGATGCCATGGTTTCCACAACCTCCTGAGACTCGTTCACCTTCATCCTTGCATTAATGAATGCACGCCGCATCGCCAGCTTC